>JABJVR010049182.1:0-22562 GCA_025773905.1 Chitala chitala | reverse complement strand
CTTAGCTAACATCCTCCTCTCACCCACCTCCTCCACAGAGTTCAGCGGGCAGCCCAGGACAGAGCTGGCCTTCCTAAGCAGCTTGTTCAGTCTCTTTCTGTCCCGGTCAGTGCTGCCCGCACCCCAGCAGACAACAGCGTAGTGAATGGCTGAGGCTACCACAGAGTCATAAAAAGTATAAGAATAGTTTACCTAAAAGTATATTTCAGTTGTATGAGTACATTTAAAGTGAAGATTTTTGGAAATATTCAGAAGTGTTTCAAGACTCTGCCCTTGTCTTATGTTTGTCCCATTATGTATTTGGCCAGCCGACATTACAACTGATTTTGTGAAGATGAGCCAGTGGAATTTTGGGTAATGTCTTGTTTCTGTTTATCAATTGTCACTAATTGAGATAGTGACTGCTGGAGGTGGGGGTCAGATGGATGGGTCTGTGGGGGTGGGACCAGATCAGTGACATTTGTGCTCTCTGCAGGGAGCTACAAGGCCACATAGGGCTAACGTCCACAGGAATGAAGGAGGTCACATTCTCCGCCACACCTGAGGGCCCCCCCTAGCCTCTCCTCCTTGCTCTTGGCCCACATCCCATCAAGCCATTGCAGTCGGCCGCTGATGACATCACCATGGGCCGTTTCGGTCCATGAAAAATACTTTCAGTGTTTTTAATGAAACGAGAGAAAGAAAATGTGAAACACGACCTTCGACCACAACTTTTAATGAAATGCGTTCCTCTGCTTGCGAGAACGTCTCTCCTGGTCTCTTTGCAGCACTGGTGAGCTTTCCACGGTCAGACCGCCGCTCTGCTGGGTTTTTGGTTGCAGCTTGGCATGAAGGGAATAGATGTTGGAATGGTGTCAACAGAACGTCTATTGAAGCAACGTACTGTTGGCACAATTTCACATACAAACTGTTGTAATCAGATGTCCAAGGCCTTCTGTTGAATGCATTAACCAGCCGCAAGATGGAATGGTTACTAATCGAGTTTAGATAAGGTTACAGTTCCATACATTACCCAGACGGAAACAGGAATGGGCTTGTTAAGTCTGGCCATTATTATCGACATCATTCTCGTTTTTTTTTTTTTTGTTTTTTTTTTTTAACGCTGAATGACATATGAAGTAATGTGAATATTATTAAATTGAAATTGCAGGATGTCACCAAGGATGTGTGATCACTCTGTGTCGGTCGGGTTCCAAGTGAACATGTGGCAGTGTGGGTATACAGTAAGATCCTAGAGTAGGGACTGTGGCTGTCACAGGGGGTGAAACATGTAATGCAGCCCAATATATCATCGGTGAAAATAGCCAATGACAGCCAGTGTTACAGCATTCTTCAGAAATAACCTAACCTTTCCTAATGCATGAAATGCTTTTCACCTTCTGCTTTTCTTCAGATACAGTAGAGTTACAATTTTTTGAATGAAATTACAAGCCGAGGAAAACATAAACCCAGGGGGGCGATTGACACTGTGATTCAGTAGTCTGGTAAGGTAATTCTGAATGTTTCCCAGTAGCTTTTCAACAGCTTCTCACTGAAATAATCGAACATGTTGCGTCCGTGGTGGACTGATGTGCAAGTTCCCAGGATCGCCGCTTGTCCCATGCTGCCAACAGACCCTCAGCATGTGTCCCCCCCGACCTCCCACATATGTGGTTAGCGAGCATGCTTGCAGGCTGACTTTGTTTAACTGTCCCAACTACAGAAATCCAGGCAGTGTGGTAAAAGAACAGCAAGCAGAGGTCTCTGGGGGGGGACTATGAGAAAGGATGGAGTCAGCTGAGGGGAGGAGACTCTTGGTACTGGGGGGGGTACAATAATTCACATGAGCTGAAACACAATCTCAAAACTAAAGAGGATCTGGAGCCTAGCCTCCTCGTGTTTCTGATTATTATGGGAGCTCGGGTGATGTCGCCTTGCTGTCAAAGCCCTCGTGATGCATAATAACGGAGGTCAGAGGTCAGCTCAGATGAGTCAGAGCACACAGTGGTCCTTCACTACTCAACAGAACTTCACACCGATGTGCGACTCTCCCTGAGTGGAGAGCATTAACACAGATCAGCAACCCCCCCCCCACCAATCTCACTATGACCTTCTGCAGTTTTACACCCTCCACTGAACCACACAAAAGGTCAAGTTTGGGACATACAGCATTATAACTAGAGGTCAGTGCATACGCGACTCCCACTAACGGCTAATCCTCACCCACTGCAGCCCGTCCTGCACTTACGAATCACCACCAGCCCCTTCGACCTTCCACGCCCATTGACCTTTCACCCCCACCGACAGCTCCCCACAGAAAGAGCCTCTGACTTGAAGCCTTGGCACGGGCACATCAACATTTCTTTTTCTCAATACAGTGCACTTTTCACAGATTAAAATTCCCACTGAACAAGCAACACATTGCCCTTCCTCACAGTAAAGCCCTTTGAAGTCTATTTTACTTAGACCGCATTAGGCATTTGCTTAGCGGACACTTTCGTCCACAGCTGTGTATACATTTGCACTTTATGTATTTATGCAGCTCAGTACTTACTGAGGCAGTCTGAACTAAGTACCGTGCTCTTGGAAGTGTTTGTTGTAAGTACAGCTTTTAAACACCTCACTTTGCTCTCCTGTTACTTTCACATAATGACTAAGCTGACAGTTGCAGGAGTTTTCATATAGAAACCTGGAAACAGAGAGTCTCCCTCAGTACTTATAACCATTTGCTCATTTTTCTGAAGCTGCCTGCCTGGCCTTTTTTAATGATTTGAGCCTCAAAGGGGCTTGTAATTTAACATATGAAAAGTACAATCTCTTTTACATGTTGCTATTCAGAAAATTATTTATACTGTACATCAAATTATTAAATCCAAGCCTGTGCACCAAATCGAAATAACAGAGTTGGATTTTTAGCCTAAGACGAGTAAGTGGCACACAGAATCAGTCGTAGTTACTTGTCATGTGAATGCAAGCAATACACATGACAGACATACCTGTCCTTAACTGTTTTCCAATAACTCTATTTAAAACTGCAAATATAATGGAAAGGTAAAGAGACTTATGAAATGTGGCTTGCACTAATTTGTGGCATACTTTGTGAATGCATCCCCCATGCCTGTTGCACACCTTTCTGATTCGCCCTGGTTTGATAGACTTAATGTCATTTTACATTTCTGTCAGAGTGACAGCTGAGTCTGCTGAACCCCCCCCCCCACCCCTGCAGTGTTAGTTTTCCTCCTCTTCACCTTGTTAAGTATCCACCCCACCTCATCTCTACCCCTGTCCAAAACTGTCCGCAGCAGTGTGAGCGACGATTTCACTCTACACACACACGCGCACGTACACACACGCACACATGCACGCACATACACGCACACACACGCACACGCACGCACATGCACGCACACACACACGCACGCACGCGCGCACACACACACACAGGAGTGGGGGGGCACAATAAAGGCTCACGTTTCTGTGGAGTCTTAATCACTGAGTGGCAGGCATTCAAAAAATAACAACTACGTTTTTTTCAGTTTCTGTGTCTGCATTTGTATTTGTGTGTGCTTGTGCGTGTGTGTGTGTGTGTGTGTGTGTGTGTGTGTGTGTGTGTGTGTGTGTGTGTGTGTGTGTGTGTGTAGTGCACAGTTATAAGGGGTCTGGGGAGGTAATTATTTCTCTTTTTACTCCCACAGGACACAGCCATCATTGCAATTCAAATTGCAGTAGTATTTGCTCTGACTTACACTTACTGACTCACACACCACATAAATCCCCTGACTTTAAAGTGTGTCGTAATTATGAGGAAATTCATACAGTTAAACTGAATGTGTACCTCTCAAAGCTGAAGCTCATTTAATCAAACTACATCAGGGAAGTCTGGATCAGACTTTTATATTTCTGAGTGGTTATTACTATTTTTTACCTTGGCGACACCCATTTCTTCTAAAAAATATAAAATGATTGCTAAAATTTGGTAATTTCTACTGATTTGATTTTTTTTAAATCATTTGCATGTGGTCACCAAATTTCTATCACTGTTTTTATTGTACTGCTTCTCAGGAAATAGCTTGATTTTTAAAGTAGCCTGCTTTTAAGTGTTTTATTATATAAGTTTGAATTTAGTCTCAAGATAAAAAAATAAAGGAAGAAGTAATTGAAAATTATGAGCTAGTATTATATTGTATTGTGAACAAGGCCTCAAGCAATTTCAATATTGGACCATGTTATTTTTATCCCTCTGCATCTAAATTCCCTTAACTGAAATACAACACATTTCCCAAAGGATCCAGAGGGTTCCTGTAGAAAAGGCAGATGATGTTCTTGGCAGGTGCAGAAAAAAGATGTATCTTTAAATTGTATTCTTGCTCTTCCAGGAATTAACTGTAATGGTTCAATTTGTTACAGATGGTTCAAAAATATTCAAATTGTAAAAATATAAAGCCATTTCATAAGATGTCAATAAGAAGATTATAGCCAAACACACTATCAGTGTGTGTGTGTGTGGTTTGAGAGTGGTGCTAATGAATGCATGAAGCTGCTAGCTTTTTACCACAGACTGGGATTTGACTGAGTAACCACCCCCCAGAGCTTTTATCAGGGTGTAGTAAGACAAATGTTCTCCAATGGATCATTCTGTCAGTGCCGCCTGAGGTCTGTGCTGCTCCTCCCTCCTCCTCCTCCTCCTCCTCCATCATCTCCTTCTTCTCTCTCATCACTTTCTTGCTTGTTGCCACCCCCCCGGGCCTGCCCCCCATGACCATTCACGCTCCTTTCCTAAACATTATGCCACAGGTCACTTTCATGCTCCTGCAGATCAGAGGCAGCAGATGTTGCACGGTGTCCTCTAACTTTTTGGAGACTAACAACAGGTAAATCCAAGTGCATTTTGTGTTTTCTTTCACCACCTGTTGCAATGTCATGCCAGACAGTACAGGACCAAAGCTGCTCTGTGTGAACGATGCCTTCTCCATCAGTTCCAACCCAGATTTGTTCATGACAGTAGTCATCTTCAGCATACTTTACCAAACTGAATATGATTTAAAAAAGTATTTTTGCTCTTTGTTAAAAAAAGATATACCATCTAGCCATCAAAAAAGTAAATCAGACATCCAAATCTTAAGCAACATGTCTGTGACTTATTTAAAAAGAGAAAATAATTAGATTGCCCTTATGTTACCCTCGGCAGTTCGAGTCGTTACCAACCATGTGAGCATCATCCTTGTGGTGTGTGTGCCACTGGAGTTCAGTGCCTAACCTGAGGCGCCAGCCATGCTCAGCCTTTCATGAGCAGCTCAGAGACACTCGTTTGCCCATCCAGAAACACCCTTGGGAAAATGCTCTCACATGCAACAGGGGCGATTTAAAGTGGCCAGCTCACCTAAACTTCACCACTTTTAGCTGTGAGGAAAAAACAGCTCCAAGAGCTGAACTCAAACACACAAGCCAGGAGGTGTGAAGCAACAGCTCAAAATATCAGCCTACAGGAGCACATGATTTACTGGGGGCTACTTTCATTTTTTAAGAAAGACAAACAGCAGAACTCCCCCCCCCCCACACACACACACACACACACATATGTTATATACCATGATATCACAGCATTCCCAGGAAAACCTACATTGAACCCAAGATGGAAGGTCCAGTTTTTTTGCCCTTTTTATTGCTTAATGCCTTCCAGAGATGTTACAAGATGTTACAAGCTGATACAAAGACAAGGGTCTTGATATCCTAAAACAGAATTAAGCACATATCTTACTTTTTTGGTGTTGCAATACGTTGAGTGTTATATGCTGTGTAATTGTTAAAGTACTGGACATTATGCCACTTCTACCCATTTATTTTTAACAGGATACTACTGCTATTATTTTACTGTACTTTTATGGCACATTTTTTCCCGGGTATTTTTAAAACCTAAATCCTTCAGCCAGAAAATGCATGCACAAAGTGATCACTATTAAACACAAATTTTTGGCATGAAGTTCACTTGCGCTATCTTTTAAAGACAAACAGCATCGAATCCAGCTTATTTGTGATACTGAAGTGTGTTATTTATGTAACACAAGAGGCCAATTATGAGATGTGTATCATCAGGGATGATTTCAGATGACATGACTCACTCGCTCGGGTGCTATAAAGGCAAGTATCGGCCACAAGAGGCATCGGTTGTGAATGTGTTGGAAATATCAGGGCAATTGCAGACGTTGGGCTAATGTGCAGACAATGATCACAATAGATGACAAACTCACAAGCAAAGGTTTGAAGGAAATGGCTATCCACACCCCGGATTCTCACGGAATGCAATAACAAGAAGCATCAAAGAGAAGAACGGGGATGTTAAGGCATGCATGACGGTAACACATATGGCCCTTAATCTGTCCTCACCTCTCTATTATATCAGTGTCATAATTACTGTTTCTATTCACCATTTGTCTTTACATCACAATTGGCATACCAGTGAATTCAAGAAATTCCAGTTTGTGTGTGTCAACAGGCCAGCGTTTCTCATGGTGTTACAGAAACGTGGTTACCAAAATGATTTTCCGGAAATCCGGTTCACTAATTTTGCCAGCTCCCTGATTTTATTAATTAATTAGAAATTTCCCTGACAAAACTTGCCTCAGCCTCCCCAGGAACAAGGTTTTTGCAACCCAATTTCAATTCTTTGAATAACTACGCCCAGCAGGGCTTTCAAATTCACACAGCCGAAAACATAGATAAAATTTATGCGTCGCTTTTGCCTAATTTTATGGCAAAATAAATTTCTGCCGTGCCCTCTAAAAAGTAAAATAAAAACTGAAATCAGCAACCAAGGCTTGTCATCACTGAAGCACTGCGCCTGTTGTTGGTTGGTGTGTCTTTCAACCAGGCAAATATTTATTGCTGCCACGATGGGAGGGACAGATAAACAGAAATTGTTTGACCAGTTGAAAGGTGAAAAGACGTGATCGGATTTCATATGCAGACTCTTTACAGAACGGGCTGCTGATTATTCATGCGTCACTTTGTTTTGATAAATACAAACATAACGAGGTCTCGGTCACAAGAGGAGTCTGGGATCTCTCACAATGTGACATTTCGAGACACGCAAAAAAGAGACCTCCTTTAAGCCCGTCACATCTCAGGGTCGTTTGAGAAGGATCGTGTGAAAAATAAATAACACCATTGTCGGGCCTTTTTAAGAAGTTACATACATTTTAAGCCAACAAATTTGACAAGATCAACTCTGAACAGCACCTACGTACGCATGTAACGTACGAATATAATGTACTGTAAAAACCCATTTTTTACACGCATTCTTTTTTAACAAAACCGCCGAGGAGAACCAGGCGCATGTGAAAACAACTATACAAACAGCATGTGTTTGCTGTGGTGGATATAAAGAGGGAGCCCTGACATCAGTCTCAAGGTATCTGTAGTGACATCAGCCCTGCAATGCACATAAGCAGGATTATTGGATTTTGACTTGGTCAAAAAAGAAAAAAACCAGAGGGATGAAGAAAGTCTCCACACCTAGAAAAAACAGAGGATTAACAGAAGAGTGTAAATGGAAGGTGCGTTCTCAGTCAGGCTCATCTCAATGCCCCAGTTCAAGCCAAAAAAATGTAAAAACTCTGGGTTAACCAACATGCCCGGTATGTCCAGTTCATTTCTGTCTTCCCAATAGCTACAAAACAACAATCGAGCTTTAATTAGATTTAATAAGTGTTTTGTCATATTTTCCCCATCTTTTATACTGACTTCACTAGCAATGTAAAAGAAAGCAGGATAAAGTTGTCCACTTCTCAAAGAATGTTATGCCTGCAGTTTTGAAACTTTGTTAACTTCTGAGAGATAACTTTTTTTTTAACCAACATTTTCTATAAAAATGTCACGAATGTCAGTGAAACGTCAAAATCACCATGCTGCCATTAATCTGACTCATATATATTATGTATGTCACATAGATGCATACAACACAAGTAAATTTGTCCCACTTGGTCAAATCTATTAGCAAAAGGTTCCCGCCACAGTGGGATACTGGCAACACTCAGGTTTACTTTATTAACACGTGCTTCCCCTGCAAGCCTGACTCACTGCAGCCCTCCCAATCTGCATGATTTTGTGGTTTTAAAATGCTAATGAGGAAAGCTGGCCTTTCTGTATCTGCAGCTCATTTTCCCCATCACAGTTCTCACTCAAGCTTGCGTTCAGGGCCACGCTGCTTTTCAGACGTGTTCTTCTCACGTTATCTGCATTCTTTAATGGCCTGCAACATGTCAAAACAGTATTAATCTCCAGTCCCTTACCCCGTCCAATTCTGACAACCTTGCTGTTAAATGTACTGTCTATTTGACTCACTGCCTTAATGTCTGACACAACCACCAGTACTGGTACTGACAGAAAGTACCAGAAATGAAAGACAGATGGGCTGTGCATCATCCCTTTATTCTCTCCCCTCTACCCTTATTACTATTTTTCATTTTCATTCCTCAGGATATGTCAGTAACATAAGGCAAACCTGAGAAAGAAATTCAAACATGTAACTATTAATAATAATAATATTAGCAGTCATGCTACTTAATGGTGAAAACCTGTGTAGCTCTGGTTATGTTAGTATAGAGCTGCTCAAGCCTGGAGTGGTCCAGACTACATCTGTGCTGATGGATGAAGAGGAAGATGAATACAAAAAGTGAGAAGAAGCACAATTTACAGCCAATGTGGCCTTCCAAATGGTTTCTGGGAACTGAAATGCAAAGATGCTAAAAAGATGCTAATTATTCTGGTAGCGTATCTGGGCTTAAACACAGGAAACTATAATGGCAAACTAAGCAGAATTTGCTTTCCCACAATGCATCACAATGCACTGAGCCCAACTTCAGTGTTAACTTGGATCATGTGAAATTTATAACACAGCCAGAAATGTTTGGAAAGACTCACTCCTAGACACAGGTTTAATAATGTCCAAGCAGAATTTTCATTGTATTGCTTTTGACTATATGCACTATTATGCAGGTTATTAAATTAGCTTGAGTTAATGTGTAGGTACAACTACATGGAAGTGTAGAGTCTATACTCATACAGTGTGTACAACCCTGTAGGTTGTATGTGAAAATTCCACACCTCAGAGTCAGTACATCTGTACACTAAACCCTGTCATACTTCATCTTTAGGAAATACTGGATTTTTGAAAGCACGTGATTTTTTAATATGAGTGTATAATCACGCTCTGTGTAACCTTCAATGAACAAAATTAATATGTGAAATTCAAATTAGAGGAACATTTGATTTTTTGAAAGAGAAAGCACCTGTCAAAACTAGTTGATTAATCTACCCTATTAATGCACTAATTGCTGTAGCCTTAATAAGAATAATTTTGCTCTTGGGTTGGCATAAGCCTAGAATTAATTAATGTCTCTAATTTGTGTTTTGAATATGAGTCAATTCGTGTTTGTGTGTGTGTCTGTCTGTCTGCCTGCCTTTTGGTTTGTGTGTGCGTGCATGTCTTTTCAATTGCGTATGTGTGTGTGTGCGTGCATGCATGTGTGTGTGGGTGTGCTTGTGAGTGTGTGCGTGTGTGTGTGTGTGTGTGTAGATAGATCTGAGCACTCCTGAACGTGCTATAATTTACACTTGAAATATTTGAGATTTTTATTTATCAAACAAATTAATCACATAAGATGGGAAATATGAACCGACCGTCACACTCGTTTTGCACAGCGAGGCATTTGGCACATATCATGAGCAGCGCAACACACTTGGAAACCATTAGCATAATGAATCAGGCCGGTCCAGCTAGCCCTTCACCTGGGGGAGATACACAGACAGAGACGACATCTTCGAGGGCTGCGAACAGGCCCTAAAACAGACAGGCAGCACCAGTGTACAGCAAGGGAGCAGTAACAACACACAACATCACCGGCTCTGTGTTGGGACCGCCCTGACCGGCCTGCTGTCAAGAGGCTCTGTTTCAAGCAAACTACTGTAAAACCTAAGGTGGTTCACACACACACACACACACACACATTCCCTCTCAAACTTCAAAGGTTCACTGCACCACAGGATAATTACTTTTGAAAATATGTCTGACATGAGAGTGATGCTAGCTCACCATACACAGCCAGTGAGAGCCTGTGGACACCGTGACCTCACCAGCCTGTGAAATGAGCTCCATCTACCTGAGCTCTGTGCACCTTCTTCATTAACTGCAAGCTGAAGAAGGTCCGCGCCACACTGATACAAACTCTAAATGTTAAAATCTCACT
Source organism: Chitala chitala (assembly GCA_025773905.1). Taxonomy (NCBI): domain Eukaryota; kingdom Metazoa; phylum Chordata; class Actinopteri; order Osteoglossiformes; family Notopteridae; genus Chitala; species Chitala chitala. Next base: position 12,339 of record JABJVR010049182.1, on the reverse strand, counting down.
TTTTCCATATTATTTCTTCAGCAAAAGTTTTAGAGCTTTCTCCTGTCACCCCGACCCCCCAGTAAACCTTTACGTTTCCTGACTTAGCCTTCAACGTGCTTCAGTTGAACCCCCAGTCTTACATCCACAGCAACACTCCTGAGAACTGCTTGCTTACATGTTTTTAAAGTTAACAGAGTGCCACTGAGTGGAGTTAAAACTACCCCCAGCGAGAAAACAAAACTGAAAGACTCATGTACTTCACCATCCTAAATTATTTATGTCTGCTGGTAACAAAGTTTTAATATATATATATATATATATATATATATATAAGTATTATTTTAATGTTAGTATTTGGAATTTCCTGCAGTGACAAAACAAAAATCTACAGTATGGATATTTCACCTTCCTGATTCTAGACATGAAGACAAATAGGATACTATTTCATTTATAATTTACAGTTGTCATATGGTGCCAAAACTATGTATCACTTTTTTTTAAGAACCTAACTTCTGTTACAGCTCTCTGATCTTTGTTTTTCTTGAGGTTAGAATGAAGTCATTAATATTTTCTTTTTTCTGGAAAAAAAGTGAATTTAAAAAATAGTTTTATATGCTCATAGCAAATAAATCCACTCTGGTGTCAGTTGTGTTATTATAGAAAACAGGTTTGCAGTAGGAGTGCAGGACTGAAGGAGTGTGTACACTCTGCTCTCCCTCTGTTTGTGTGTGTGTGTGTGTGTGTGTGTGTGTGTGTGTCTTTCTCTTTTTGTGTGTCTTTCTCTCATGATCTCTCTCTTGCTTTCTCTGTCTCTGTCTCTCTCTTTGTCTCTACTCTCCCTCTCTTTGTCTGTCTGTCTGTCTGTCTCTCTCTCACTCTCTCTCTCACCTGATGTCTCTCTCTCTCTCTGATGTTCTTTGCAGGGAGCAGACATCTTGCTTGACATGTGGTTTCGAGACTCAACATGGAACAAGGTTCTCTTGTATTGGGGACGACTTGCTGACATGAACATAACACACAGCTGTTTCAAGTACGTACCGTGCACGTGGATGTGTGGATGTGAAGTGGACACAGGAGGACATGGGGAGGGCCAATGTCCTTACTCTAGCCTGAATTTTGTAAAATTTAAAGAAGGCTCAGAAAGATTTAAAAAAATGCAAGGACAATGTCAGCTGGTATTTTAATGCATCTTTGTGTACCTTTTAATAGCAAGATTACTACTAAAGATTTTGGACCCCATGAAAGATATTGTTAGATATCATGTCATGTTAAGATATTATGCTGTGTTCTAATTCTTGATGGCCCCTGTCAGACAGGGGTCCATGAAATCACCCTAGGTTTCCACCCTCTATAGAGCACCTCCTCATTAAAAAGATTTTACAGGCCTCACATAAATGTGAATCACGGGTACAAGCAGATTTTACAAACCATGTTTCCAACATAAACCTATCACATATTTAACTTTGCGTTTGTCACACTGTGATATTTGGATCCACACTAGTTCTGTACCTCCAGGGAAAGCTAGGAGTCTGGTGAAGGTGCCAGCAGACAGGGGTGTGTCGGGTCCCCCCACGGCCTCTTTAAGTGGAACGAACCCGCCTTTCACCTCGCCATCCACCGGGTTCTGCAGAGGTCGACGTGTGCTTTGTTTGTGTAAATCACCAACCAACATCAATTACATCAGTGTCTCCACGCCTGGCAGTATAGTGTTTACGGACCATAATGCTAATCAGATATCAGTGCTTTAATTAAGCGGACTTGGCACGTTTGAAATGCCGTGCAGACAAGCGCAAGGTGATGTTTTCACCACATACAAAATGTCTTTTCCTGCAGCAGCACGTCTCAGTTTCATCTTTAAATATGCCTCGTTTCTTTATAGCAGCCACAATTGCCACATGTCAGAAACCTTCATCATCAGCGTTTCAGACCCGTCCTCACAATTGCGGTTTGCTGTTTTCTGCGGTTGTCTGCTGACTGGCCTCACCTCGCAGGAATGTTTCTCGATGATTGAGTAGGAGGTGTTTCACTTTTTTTTTTGGGGGGGGGGGGTGATAATTAACTGAAGGAAAATACACAAGTTGGCCATACCTGCTTTCAGGTTTTGACTTGTTTTGAGCAAAGGAGCTCACCTGAACCCTTTTCTACTTAAGCTCAATATAACTGTACTAGAACAAAGACTCAAAATTCCTGGTCCTTAACGAGCTTTAAAACACACTCTAATTAACAGTCAGAGGAATGGCTGTGAAACACTGCTTGCTCTGAATCAGATGAGACTATCTTCATCCTGATGCAAACGCAGTTCTTCAGGTTATTACTGAAGAGTTAATAGCATGTCATTGAATGGTAATATGTTACTGCATCTATGTAATTATATGCTTCAAGCAGACTGTGCAATGTATTAGCCCACTTATCGTATGCAAACATGCATTTAAATGTCCATAGAGACTCTTAATAATTAGCTGAATGATAATGCAACCCCATGCTAAAACGTAATTTTTTTTTAAATCTGTAACTGTCTGCCTGTGCTAAGTACTCTTGAGATGTCTGTTGGAGGAGTGATTTTAATTTAATATTCAAAGCATTGATTCAAATTTTTGCTATTAAATAATTTTAAAATATTTATACTAAGATGTTTGATGGAGTGTAACAAGTTGAAACCACCTTGTAATTGTGTGTCAAGTGTGTTTTTGAAATTTCTTAAACCTGCAGCAAAACGTGTATAATTTACATCCACAATCTCCGCAGAATACTGTGAAGAGGATTGTGGGATTGAAGATGAGGGGAAGTTCACCTGACTTGTCTAGGAAGGCCAAGACTTCACCACCTCGCTCAGTCTTCTTTTTTCTCTCAAAATATCGCTAGTGCAGAAACTTTATTTCAGTTACTTCATAATTGCCAGAAATGTTAATTAGAATCATTGCTGACTCACGGAGTTGGCTCCAACTGCCCCAGAGATGTTGGAGTCAGCCTTTGAAGCCACTGCCTCTCTCCTCTTGTGTAGCGGGATAAACGAGCCAACTTCAAACAACATACGGGCACCTCGACAGAAATAAACAGCTCCGTTTCCGTGTTCATTACTGAGCTAAAGCGCTGCTCGGCATTGACTCTGGCCAACAAACACTCGGTGCATATTCAAAATTGAAATAATGCAGACAAGTCTGTGGAATGTGCACGTCTTTTTTCATTAATTAGATGGCCTGTGTGAAAAATTGTGGTCTTAGAGTGGTGCTGGTATTCGGGGCACTGCTTGGTGTGCACTTCCCTTTTACTGTTAGGGAAAGAGATTAATTATGAAAGTAATAAAAGGAAAGAGTTTAAGGGCTGTGGAGAGCGGCAGAGACTGGTGTGCTGGGCCACTACCTGGACTTAGCAATGGAGTGTTTGTATCGTGATTTAAGACATGTGACCTTTCATCTCTCCAGAACTGTAAGGCACGTTTACTGTGTTTCAGCATGGATGAAAGTCATAGATGCAGTGCCTTAAGCCATATTACTTCCTGAAACAGGTACCTGTTCAGATGGTTATACACAGATGGAGACTGGGCAGAGGCGAGGTGTGTGTGTGTGAAGGGGCTTTCACTTGATCACATTCACATAAATGTCCTCTCTGCTGCCATGACCATTATTTGGCGCATCATCACCATAGTTACGATTACTCCTGCTGGCAACCCTCTTGCCGTGTCGGCCATCAGGGGCTGTTTTAGAGGGCAGTCAGCTGGAAACCCGTGGCCAACTCACAGTTCGGAAGGGAGGAGGTTGAAGGCGTGTCACGTGTCCCTCTTAAAGTGGGACACACGTGCTCCGTTAATCATTAGCATTCACACGGGCTCACCACCAGGCTGCCCAACAGCATGGAAATTACCTCCACATTCTCCTTTGTAGTTGAATGATAGCTGTTATGATGGCTGGTGACAGTGAGTAATGCCCGGAGAGCCGCCAGTCTCCGTTGCAGTACTCATCACACAGGAGAAGACCTTGTCGCCCTGCTTCTCCTTGTGTGTAACACTGTCCTTCACACACACTTTATACAAAGGAAAAGTATTCATTATTATGGTGTTTCTAAGCAAGGTGTTTAAATGAAGACTACCTTCAGGATACAGATCCTACATTCTTTTTCTTGCAGTGGACCTCGATGGCTTTGCCTGAGCTGCATTTGTTCAAGTTTCTCATAGTAAGTTCTATGTTCGGGCAGTTTTGTGTGCCTCCTGTAAAGACAAAAATATTTTATTAGTATCAATAATATATTCAGTTATGAGTCACCAATTGGTGTGAACAACTACCTTCAGTTGTGTACGTATGTAACGAGACACCGTTGCAGTGCTGGACTTTCCTGTTTGCTCTGACACAATGACAAGGCAGTCGCAGATACACACACACGCACACACACACAAGTATCAAAATAATCCTTTAAATTCTCTAAAAGGCATTGTAATATACCATAACACATATATGGTTCTATCTTATGCTATATTAAGAAAATTATCTTATTAAATCACAATTTGCAAAAATTTGTACAAAACTTTTATTTTATATTAAAAACAAAACTGAAAACAATGCTTTACAAAAAAAAAAAGTTAATTCTGTGTTCTTCATAAAAAGTACCTGAAGTGGGAACAATTTTATTTATCTCCTTAGGGACAAAGAGACGATTCAATGCAATTCAATCAATTTTTATATAACATCTTTCAAAACAAATTGCCTCAAGTCTATCTGCTTAGTAAAGTGTAATTGGCCCTTTAATGGAGAGTAGGAGGGCTCCAATACTGCACCTAAAGCAAGCTGTGTTAAACAGTGCTGTTACAGCATCTAACATTGTGTCTGAGCAATGCTTGATGATGATGAGATGAAGGACTGACAGGCAGGCTGTACCCCCCAACCCCATGTCCCCTTTGCTCCAGGTCCTGTGGTCACTGTTTCATCAGAGACTGTAACGGAGATCAGTGGTCTGAGAGGAAATTTCCACAGTCAGTCAGCTGCTCTATGCCCAGATCAGCATCAGAAATTTGAGCTCCAAGATGAATTGTGCAAAAGGAAATGTTCACAACAAAACATCAAGCACAATGCATTTTTTAAAACACTCATTTGACACTTTCCTTTTCCTGGTATTCTCTGCTGAGCAACTTAATGTAATGACATGTGGTTGAAGTTTAATTGCACACACATATTTCATCCTTTTGACATTCCAGTGATAGAACCATAATACTGTCATCCCCAGAACTGCCTCCCCCCCACCCACACCCCCACTCTGCATCTCCAAATCGCAATTTAAACACAGAGCAGCATCTTTGACAGATGGCTGGTATGGTGAATTTATTTGGGGCTGAACTTTCACAAACATTCATTGAACAGGAGAGATGGAGGCAGGGTGGAGCAGGGTGTCACCAGACTTAATGTGGGGGGAGGCAGCCATGAAATGTCAAAACAGAGAGGAAGTGCTCAAAAAATTCTGAGCTTGTGGGGTGAATACATAACTACATTATACCTCACACTGTAAGAAATTTATTCCAGCATTTAGCATTCAGTCATTGAAATTAACATTCTTTTAACAGAAAACATCAGTTAGTGCCAGTTGTGTACTAAGCGCTGTGTAACTCTGCTTACACATGCCACAATCTCAAAGCACAGTCCCCATTTCTAATCTTGTGCTATTAACCAATTAAAGCTGAAGAGGGCAACTGCTGTAATAATACAAATAATTTATATGAAGCCTGTAGAATTATTTTGATGCAGTTATGCAATAAGTTGTGTCACTATAAAAATTAGAAGAGGTGAACAGACCAAGTATGCAGTTACCATCACAAAGATGCAAAGAGATGCTCATCGGTACTTTGACATGTTTTAAACCCAATTTGAGATGAATTGTTATTAATTATTAGTCTATGTGAAGGCTGGCAAGACAAAGAGTTACAATGTTCCAGTGAAACATGCAAACAGACAAAGTGCATTGTCCTCCCAGCAACAGCAACAAGGAAGATGGAAAAAAATGTGCAAAAGCAGATCTTGTGAGCAAGATCACAGCTTGTGTGAAATCGCAGAGTTGGGGTCCAGCCTGGAACTGCTCTCCTCTTGGTGGGAGCCATGTTCTCGCTCAACAGGCAGAGACCTGCCTTTTAGTGAAGGGTCAGTTCTCTGGGGGGGTGGCCAGACGTCTGCCCCTCATGTCCCCCTTGCTTGCCCCACCCACCTCCCCCTGGCTGTCATAGCAACAGCAGAGTAAGCACAGGGAGGCAGCCTGTGTTTTTGGGAACCTCTCCGACCCTTTCTTCTTCATCTCTTTCACCCCCCCCAATTGTTAAATGTGACTTGGCTGCATTTATGTGCACGGACAGCTAAGAGCAAGCTTTTCTGCATTTCCTGTTTGTCATTAAACAAAAATCCATAAAACAGTATGAGCTCAAACACTGGGTATTCGGCCAAAGGAAGGAAATAAGAGCCTTTTGAGTGGATTAATGTAGACGTGGCACACACAAACAGTGCTGCAGACTTGCATCTAGCGATGCGGTCGTCAGCATAGTGTGGAGCGAGAGTCCACGGCTCATATGAAATGCAATGGCGCAGAACATGCTTGGCTTCCCTATGTGGCCAAAGAAAGAAACCGCAGCTAAATGTTGGTGTGCGAAGCCTGCAGTCAGTAGCGCATGTACGGTAAATGGAGGGACAGACACAGGGACCCTCAGGAAGAGGTGAGCCTGTGTGAGCCTGGACAGGGTTGGGAGGGAGTGAGGGAGAGGAGGATGGAGAGGAAGAGGGTATACCTCACAGTCCGCAAGAACAATGAAACAGAAGATCAGATTAAGAGCAACATGAGGAGGCCTGTGATGTGTGAACCTTGTTTTGGATTCCTCTGGCAGATTCCCTCTCCTGGTCTCCCCAAAGTTTCTCCCATTAACTTTTGATTTGCTTGCTGGGAAAAGCAGGCTGCAGTTAAACAAATATGGTGGTAAACACGCTGCCTTGTCAAATAGCCTCGTTCTACACAGGGTTGGGCCATGATGATTTTATTAAGGAAGTGAGACAATTTTAAAGTTTCTAGCTCTGTATCAACAGGCTCCTTGCATTTTAGTTATTCTCTATTGTGACTTTCATATCCAGCATAAAAATTTTAAAACAAGAAGTATATACTGAAGGAATGAAAGATGGAAGAGAAAGGAATGAATTTAACAGATAAAAAATAGCACTTGCAAAAAAAAAAAAAATTAAATGAAAAAAGGCGATTAGGACAGTCTTGGATGAACAGCTATGAAAATCTCATAATAATTTCTTCCCAAATATAAAAATCCTGCAATAATCTGTGTCATTAACATGATTCGTTCCACTCGGCTGTGGTAGCAGCATATGTTTGATGCATTTTAAAGTGTGTTTAGAACCATCTCTGTGGCTAAAAGTCTCCTTTGTAATCTTTATGCAACCCGGTACTGTTTACACAACAAGCCGGGAAAACATGCATCGGCTGCGTGTCATTATTTACGGTGCTATAAAGACGGACCCACGAGCTGGGCCAGAGCAAACACATCGAGGATAGGATGTTGTGTGGCATTGGGCCACATTGTTTGATTTCATAACATTTGCCAGGGAGAAAATAATCAAGAGCCGCATCACTGGCTCCGAATGAAAAGTGTTTCCTTTTCCGTCTTCTTGCTCCAGACCTCCTCTGATTTTGAGTTTCAGCAGGTGTGAGGTTTCCACAAAAGCTACAGTGTGGCTTGCCCGGAGAATTAGCAGCTGTGTAATCCGGGATTATTCCTCTCAAGTGACAGTTTTAAGACCCCAAACTGAGGAAACGTAAGAGGGGACAGAGCTGAGGCTTTCTGACACAGACAGAAGCACACACAAGGAGCCGCATCGTTCCACAGACCACAGCCATCACCACCTTTGTCCCGGATGAACAGGGCGGACAGAAAACAATCAGGTTCCTTTCTTCCTTTTTCATCCACCTTGCTGTGCAACCTTTGTACACTAATGTCTTCACCTGATACTATTTATTGTTCTTCAATGCTTTCACAATACTTTTATTGTGATTTGCAAAACGCCTTTTCCTGCACTGTGAGACATTCGTCTTTAAAGTACTTTAAACACAAAGGATTCAAACTGAACACTTGAGCACAAACAATGCTGGAGTCTTTATAGAAGACATTAAAAGGCATTACAACGATCACCTCTGAAGAAATTTCCACAGTCAGTTAGCCGAACAAGCTCACCTGGTCACAGGGTGTAACAGGCGTAATGTGCATACAGCCTGTCAAAGCATTCACAACATACAAGAGAAAACTACGCATTATATATACGTACAGACTGTAAACATGAGGTCGATTTTTGTTGCTGTTTGGTTGTGAGATTGTTTCACAGGGCCAGCGAATGGAAGTATACAGTAAGATTGTACGTACATCAGATAATCCTGTTTCCATGACTGCGGGGCTCACATCTGCTTGCTGCATCAGCAGACAATTTGGGCAGCTAAAATGTGCACAACTGAAGGAAGGATACGTTTTAAAAGTCAGTCTGGAGTCTCACGTGACTTCCTGCTCATGTTGAGAGTTCAACAGCAAGTGGTACGGCAGGGGTGCATAAGCACTGTTGCTAGGATACGCTGTACAGGTCTCTTGGTGAAGATGGAGCAGAAAGTTAAAAAAAAGATCAATAAATGCAACAACAGAAATGCTGAACATGTTGCTTACAGTAATTTCACTGGCAAGTAGGTGTGTGTGTGTGTGTGTGTGTGTGTGTGTGTGTGTGTGTGTGTGTGTGTCGTTGGTACAGTGTAAAAAATTTTAGATCAACAGAGCATATATCTGAGTTTTAGGTCCTTGGGCTGATTCCACAGGACCACATCTGATAAGCTCTTGTCGGTTTTGAAACATGATAGGTATACAGTACATGTATTCCACATATATAAATATAAAACTGTGAAATGTTAAAAGTTTTATCAGTGAAGCTCTTTGATTTATTTTCAGAGCAGTAAACCCAAAGGCACATGGTGGGTGAATAGCCTCTTCCCTGGCTCTCCAACACTTGCATGTAGCAAACCGTTGCTCCTTAAACAGATGCAGCACCTGTCTGGCATCTGCAACTGCATCACAAGGTGCAAATACTGGTCCCCACAGCTGCTCATGTCTGCCACATTGGGAGAGACACATGGACCTTCAGTGGTCTGCTCGGGCCATGTCGCTTGGGGTCTGAACCCCAGAGCAGGAAGAGCATGCTCACCTCATCCATCCTGCTGAAGCCATTAGAGTGAAATGGGAAGGGGGTGGGGGTGGCGTAATGAATGGAGTCTGGAGTCACATGTTGCCACACTGGCCCTATAATAATATGCCTGGAGGTGTGGGGTGTAAGTAATTAGGGCCATAAGTCAGGTGGACCCCACGTGATTTGGGCCAGGTTGAAGACCTGAGCTGGGCCAGAACCCTAACCTTTTTATTGGTTTATATAAACTTGGTTCACCATGTGTCATTGTTAACGTAGTGAAACACAGATGATGGAAACCAGGGAGGCTCCTTTCTGTTATGTGTCACCAGTAGGGAAAAAAATCCATTAATTTAACATGAAAAATGCATGAAGTCTTAATTTGTGGCAGTACTGTGAAAACTGCATCACGTTAACAGAGTGAGATTAATCATTGTGGTTACTTTTAGTTTAATGACAAAACGTATACATTTTAGTCAGGGGTTGGGGGCAAATAATTCAGAGATGGACAGTTTTGATATCAGAATTTAAAATATAATTCTGATTTTCTAACATTGACACTATTCATTGTTAATGAGCTGCTCTTTCCCCAGTACTCCATGGGAACCAAGATGGAATTTTTTTACACAAACGTATAGTATATCAGAACAAAGCATCCTTCTTCAAGCAAGCAAACACTTCTGATGGCACATTCCATTCCAGCTACATCAAAATATTTTCTCATCTCTTACCAATAAGTGCCTTCACATATAGTTACTATGACGTTTTTTTTCTTGCCAATCTGCTAAGGGTAAAATGAATTTCAGATTAGCAAAGCTGTAGCAACAGAAGTGAGTTACAGGAGTCGTGTTTAATTTCCCCCACCCAACCATCACTTCTGGCTACCTCTATTCTTTCATTTATGTGTGGGTGGGGCTCTTCTGGTCGCCTTTTTTTGATTGGCCAAGACAGAGGCATATTTTCAAGGAAGAAAGAAGGATGATTGTGTGCTCAGGACAGGAGAGAAGCAATTGAATGGAAAACACAGGCCAACAAAGAATACATAATGTAAGGGAAATGTCAATGAAAATATCTGTTAAAAACATAAGTAACTGTAAAATGACTCTGTAGGAAGTGCAGTTTCCAAGAAAAAATAAAAAATTTAAATCCCCATGCTGAAGAAGCAGAGATTGTTTCCTGCATCACCTGAGAAAGCCCAAAGGTGATTGTATTTCCACTCTGCTATTGAGTGTGAATTGCATACACAATTCGTCAAGGCTCAGCGGACAGGCAGCGTCTCCTGGAACATCAGTGAACCTGTCCACCGCACCTTAATCTGCCCTCATCTCCAAGGGAAGGAGTGCAAAAGAAATGTGTTTTGCACTATTGCGCAGACACCTGAAGTTGTTAAATTATTAATCACTTAATGCAGCATAACATTTTCGGGAAAGTTTTCAAGGTTGTGTCTGAACACATGGCATCTTCTTAGGTATGAACTCTGGACAGGTACGCTTGACTTTTTCACACCGTGTTGTTATATCAAATCCAGTGATGCACAGGACTCAAAAAAAAAGTAAAAAGACACACACCATTATGCTTGCCACCTGTGGTGTGTGTGAACGTGTGCGAGCACCTAATGTGTTTGCAGCTAACTAGCCTGTCAGAGGAACAAGCCTCGACACAGATAGAATTTCCCACTTTGTACAGAGATAATTTGCTAAGTGGTGACAGCCAACCACTAAGTGTGAGCAAACTACTCTTCCCTCATTGCTGTTTCTCCTGAAGGAGATGGAAATCAGTAGAACTCAGAGCATCGCCTTGTTTTAATTCAGCTAACGATCTGTGCACCAGGCAGAAAACAGGAAACGGCATTACTTTTCCTGAACACAACGCATATTCAAAGTGCCAGTGGCTTCATTGAAGGAAGCACTGAACGTCGTATCCGGAGTACGACACATGGCACACTAAAAGCAATGTCAAATGTGCTCCACTTCTTGTTCTCATTCTACATATGGGTTTTAGCCACAAAATAAAAATACTATTGTAATGTCTGCTAAATTCATAGGGAACAGCCAGTGTGTTTTGTATGTATATGTGACCCAGGCCAATACACACACGACAACACGGGAACTAACAATGAACGGCCCTGTTCAAACTATTTAGCACAACAAACTTGTTAGGCGTTCAAGGGCAATTTTCCTCCAAGCGTGAGATCAGAAAGGCCGAGCGTCAATGAGTGTGTTGAAGTTTCGCTCGCTGCCTCCATGGCGCCAAGCGGTGGGAGCATTCTGAATGTCGCTTGCAAATCCTCGCACGGCGTACCCCGTGTAATCCTATCAGAGCTCACGGCGTCTGTCCGTTTTCTGGGGGCTGCTCACCGGACTGCTGTCCATTCCAGAGGCAGATGGAGCATTCTCTTATAGAAAGCTTGGGAGAAGGGATGAGCTGCTTTCTGTCTGCCTGCCCTTATTCTCTCATTCCAGGCTCATCTCTGTATGCGAGCAGGAGGCTGTGGGGCCCATCCATGTTAATTGCTCCGGCAGAGAAAACACACAGATGGCTAATCTGGCCTCTTTGTCCCCCACCCCCCTCCCCGCACAAACAGACCTCACTGGTCTCCAATTCAGGTCTGTGTTAATTACCTCATTCTGAAATTTTTAATCCTGTTTAGCAACACTCTCTGAGTCCTGAATGGCCTTTTTATTGCCTTCTCCTGCCCCTTTTGTTTTGTAGGAGCTCCCCTATCCCATGCCAGGGTAGGATTGAGGGAAGAGGAGGGGCAGGCTGCTAGGGGAGGGGGTGGAGGGGCAAAGGGCCATTTTTCCAAATGAACAAAGTGCCAAAGCAAGGGAACTTTGTCAGAGATTAGAGATGGGAGCTTCTCCATTGACTGCTCACCCTTCTGTTCTCCTACTCTCAAGGCTCCAGCAGCTGCACCATGATGCCCGTCTTTCCACCAATCACAGCGTGTCCTCTTCTATCTCGTCTTCTCACACACATTGAAACCAAACCAAACCTTCTTGTGCCCTTCACATCATTCTCAGCCAAACTAGTTTTATTTCTTCGCATGAAAGAGAGATCTGGGCCGCACAGTTGAGTGGTGGTCAGCACTGTCACCTCGCACCTCCAGGCCTGGGATTCAATTCCCGCCTTGGGTCTGTGTGCGTGGAGTTTGCATGTTCTCCCTGTGCTTGGT
>JABJVR010049181.1:0-15774 GCA_025773905.1 Chitala chitala | reverse complement strand
CCCAGGGCATCCCCTGACCTGTGCCCAGGGTTAGGTTTATGCCCAGGGCATCCCCTGACCTGTGCCCAGGGTTAGGGATATGCCCAGGGCATCCCCTGACCTGTGCCCAGGGTTAGGGATATGCTCAGATCTGGCACAGGACCTTACTCAACCTCTCTTTTCAATGCCATGTCACTGTCCTGTGTATTGGCACAAAGGTGCTCTTACACATGCATGTAGTTTACTTTAAGTACTGTATCACCACAGGTTACGTCTCATAAACACTGAATTTATAAACAATTTAGATTAATAGGCCGAATATTAATACCTGTCTGTGATGCAAGTCTTCAGAGACAGTTTTAAACAGTGGAGCGTACCGTTCACATGTTTCAGGGGAATATTTAGTAGTACAGCGGTTATATGGGGTGATTCATTCTTTTACTGTCAAGAAATGGTTAATAATACAGTTCATAATTTCAGGTATTTTTCCTTGGAATGAGGTGACTGCAGTTAACGTCAATGTGTCAAAGGTATTTTTTTAAATGGATTTAGTTGTCACGATTGCTTTGGCATTGACGGATTTAATTTAGTGTACTCTTCATTTTCACCATTGCCCCCCCCTTTTTTTTTTTTTATAGAAAGTGGATGACTCCCAAATGTTAGTCCATGGAAAAGGTATTTACAGTCATTGTATTGTGTGCATTTGCTGATTTACTGTTGTTTTTATGCATCATTGTACACTTAAATGTCTATGTACTGACATATACTGATTTACATTCTTGTTTGTTATGAAGGACAAGATGGCAGAAGAAGCCCCGCTATGGTTGGTTTCTTGTTTTGTGAATTTGCATGATTACCAGCTGACTACTCTTACAAATGACTGTTAAATTGGGCCAATTTGTGATGGTACCATTTTCCTGTGGGGTTTTACACTGTTCTTCTCACTGTGTGAAACAGGATCTCTGCATGCATACCAGTGATTCAATGTCCATGGAGACCTCAGTGGAGCATTCAGGCAGTACTTTGTGTAAGAACGTTTTGTCTGATATATAAAACATTTGTAATTTCTTTCCCTTGTAGCCTCTTATATGGTATGTTACAGGAAAATGATGCCACTGTTACCACCTGCTAGCAGGTGTTTGGGTTCTGCGACTAGCTTGTGTATCTCAGACCTGCATCCTTGTCCCCCTCGCCTGCGTGCCTGCCGTAGGTGATGGAATGAGTTTATCATGCTGTGACAGACTGACGGAATGTGGTTTGTTAGACTTTGAACTTTGTGTAACCAAAACATTCCAACTGAGTGAGGAGACACAGCTGGTTTCAAAGATGAGCCGCTCACTTACTGACGTGTGTACTGCGATCATGATCAAGTGGCCTGGTAGCTCAATGAGTAGAACATCAGGCTGGGATACTGAAGTCTCCCGGTTCAAATCCCAGCACAGCAAGACACTCACAGTGCTAACTCCCTGGACACTGCATGTGGCTGGCAGCCCACTGCTCCCCTCAAGGGATGGGTTAAATGCAGAGAAGCAATTTCCCTCTGGGACTGATAAAGTGTAATAAATCTAAATAAAATGCTGCTGCTTACTGGTGTTTGTACTACAGTTTGACAGCATAGCTGACAGGTTAAAGAAAATAGCTATTTCATTGTTACACATTTTTCAAAAGAAATTCTAATTGATAAAAACTGATTTATTGACCAGCTTTAGTTTATACCAGGACTGTAAATGTAACGAGGTTAAGATTTAAGTGGTTTTTATCTTAGTGTAAACTGTCATTTTATACACAATGTGGGGCACTGGTGTTTCTGTTCCTAATTAAATATCATGATACAATATATGCTCCAAAGTAAAAAAAAAATAATAATAATAATGTTGCTTGTTTCCATTTCTATGACAGCAGGATAATCAATGCATATGCTTTTTTTTTTTTTTAATTTTTTAAACCAGTTTTTAGAAGGCATGCTGAAGTAAAGTTTAGTCCTCTGAGTAACTGTGTGAGACCATAACCTGTGTTTCCTCCCAGGGGAATCAGGGGTTGACTTCTCTGAGCTCTTCAACAATCCAATGAGTCTTTCATACTCCAGCCAGCAGGAGCCAATAAGTCACGCTGAGAATGACGAGCTATTGGAGCAGACACTTAGCAGCCAGGGCAGCACACTACTGGACCTGTATCCAAGCATGCTCAGTCAGATGGGCAAAGCCTGCCGACGGCAACAAGTCATGGAAGCGGGTGGTGCCATCCTGCGGAAGTATCGCCGCAGCTGGTTATCTGGATCCCACAAGGCTGCCTATAGCAGCAGAAGTGTGAAGGGGCAGTCGCTAGCTTCTGTGATGGACAGTGTTCCCAAACCCAACAGCAACAACCCTCCTTCTCCATCACCCTCCAGTCATGTACCGACTGGCCCGAGTGGTCTACAGGTCAAACAAGGGTCCTCAGCAGTTGATGACAACCACATCAGTGGGAGGGGGGAGCTGCCCACCGCTCAGGAGGGGGTAGGATATGAGGGGCATATGGTTTCCAGGAAGCCACAACAGTCTTTTAATTTGGACCTGAAGCTTGCTAGTCTGCAAAATCCCAAATCCAATTCAGCACTCATATCCTCTCCAGCTAAATCCCATCATTTGAAGCAATTCTTCCACCTCAATCTCTCACCCAGATTGGAACAGTCCTTCAGGAGAAAGTCGGTGTCTAAGCTCCAACTTGGCGATCAAGCCACTCGCAAATGGATTGACTTTGAGTTTCAGAAACTCTACCACAGGTTGGTTTGTGGGGACAGGACACCCCTAAGCCCCTGTGTACCCATCTGTAGCTGTCCTCTGTCTCCAGGAAGCAGGCAAAGGCTTCTGTTCTCATCTTCCTCTTCCTCCCTTGCTGCACTCGCTTTGTCCCCGGCTGGGAACCAGCTCCCAAAGCGACAGCGTGAACCATCTTCTGAACTGTCTCCTGGGTTTAAGCGTTTTCGGGGAGCAGGTCCATCTGGCAGACGCCATCTCGCCCAATCCACTGGCGTTCTCTCCTGGAGCCCCCATGTAGAACACCAAGTCCATAGCTCCTGTGTGGCTGTACCTGCCGAGTCAGGCCCAAGATGCTCCAGCCTCGGGGGTAAGGTGAGGATCCCTATATCCAGCCTGCTCTTACCACATTTCTTTTGCTTTGCTTTTAATATCTTAATGTTTGTGTTCTGTCCAGACACCACACCGACGACGTACACTTGCCGAAGTCAGAGGTTTGTTTGTTTTTTATTTATTTATTAAATGTATAACGAAGATTGAAATAAACCCTGCATGTGGTTGTGTTGATTAATTTTGTCAGGAATCTCTCCTGAAGAGAACTCCAGATCAACCATAACTATTGACAGGTTGAAGAATGGATCAGCCAGGTAAAGTCCCTGACATTCCCAACCTTTTGTTAACACTACTCCAGTGTTTTTAATCTGTTCTCGCCCTCCCCAGACTGTTCCGCAGGCGACTACAGTACAACATGCAGTAGAACTTCCTCCACTGAGCTCATCATTCTTCAGCAATTCCTGCCTCAGTTCAAATTAATTTATCCATAAAGTGTCATGTTTTAGGTTTGTGTTTTGCCAGTTGTAAATGCAACTAAGTATATGTTTTACATTTATTAAAATCACTAGCAATATTGTAACTGGTCTGTTCCACATGTGACCACTGTCGTTTTTAAATGGTCAGCTGGAAGACATTTCTGCTGTCTTCAGAGATTGGCAGTTCAAGCCAAGTTGTCAAATGTCATCCAGTTTATTAACCACAGGTAAAGCTCACTCTGCCCAACCCAGCACATGGCTACAGTTTTGTGAATATTTCCCAAAACTCCAGTGCGTTCCAGTAACACAAATCAATGGCAAGGTCTTGTTTATTGGTCTTAGTGTTTAGTTACTATAGATTCACCTCTGAAGTAAAACATACCAGAAAGCTATTCAGTAGTAATTTTATATGCGTATATAAACAGACTAATACATTTAAGGCAATTCAGTGGTTTACAAAAATCAGCACACACAAGGCAAACAGGATACCTGCTGAAGGACAGCAAAGGTGGACATGATCACCATTCCAGTTCAACTGGGTACTTTCCTATCAAACAGGCAGTACAGTGTCCCACTGTCCTTTTGGTCTCCATCTTCTGGTCCTTGTCCTGAGGCAGGATGTCCCCTTGGACAGCCTGTAGCAGTCCCTCCACTGACAGATACATAACGCTGGTGGCCCCTACACATGGAGAGTACCCACACTGAAGACACGTACTATATGCATGCAGAATGTACATGATGCTTGTGTGTTTTTAAACACAAGCCACAAATGTGGACTCATATGTAACAGAGAAGGTCTGTGTGGTTTCATTGCCTGTTTACCTTTAAGCACAAACCACCGTTTTTTGTTCACTCACCAATGTAACCTGCAATGTCTGCAAATTCCGGCTTGTTGGCAATCAGTTCCTCTTTGGTGGGGATGTTGATGCCCATATAGCAAGGGAACCTGATTGGCGGAGATGCCACTCTGATGTGCACCTGTGAACAGCAGACATGCTGAAGCTGCTCCCTAACCCAACATCCCCATGGTGAAGCGAGGGTCAGCTCACCTCAGTGGCTCCTGCCTCCTTCAGGAGCTTTATTATAGGTGAAATTGTGTTGCCTCTGACAATGGAGTCATCAATCAACACAACTCTCTTCCCAGCAAAGTTATCTGTTAGGGCACCAAACTTTTTGGCAACTCCCAGCTGCCGCAGGCGGGTATTGGGCTGTATAAATGTTCTCCCAACGTAACGGTTCTTACACAGCACCTCCACGTAAGGCAGCCGTGCCTAGAGTAGGACGAAACAATCAACCAGCAGAGTTCAGGGCTTTCACAAGGTACACACTTGCTACAGTGTTTCTCATTGGCAGAGGCAACAGGCACATGACAAGACGTTCATGCAGAAGGAATGACATGCTGAGGGTCCATCCCATCACTCACCTGTTGGGCATACCCCAGTGCAGCAGGGGTGGCTGATTCTGGCACGGTGCTAACCACATCCACATCTGCAGGGGCCTCAATGGCCAACTGGCGACCACATCGCTGCCTGACTGAATATACCATTTGACCTGTAACAGAACAGCCCAAATCAGCTTGCATGCCATTCCTACACTAAATTAAAAGACATGTTCATCTTCACGCTGCATTGATTTTAATAAGTGGTCTTGTGGATATTTTCTTCAGATCATAAACACAAACTCAGCAGACCTACAGCCTACCACCATGGACTGGCATTAACACGTCATCTTATACCTGTTGATGTAAACTATGACCACCTTCAAACTTCAATGCTATACCAAGGGGGACATTTACTAGTTCCTAGTGATCACTTACAGAGTAGAACCTGTGCAGCGTTTTTGTCCACTTATATTATACAATCCTTGGAAACCTTAGAAAATTTATATTTAAATATGTCTGTTTTCATGTACAGTGGCTCCAACACGAATTTGAACACAACTAGTTTTAAACGATGCTTAAAAATGCCAGATCATAGTTACATAAATGCTGTTTGGTTTGATATTACATTTTCAGATAAATTAAAGTACACTTACAATGAAAGACAAGAAAGATATTGGTTACATTCAAATAGTAAAATAGACATACTGTTCAAGACAAAGCATTTGAATACAAACAGATCTGGAATCTCAAGCATAGTGGAACATACATACATCCATACATCCATCCATCCATCCATCCATCCATCCATCCATCCATCCGCTTATCCCATTCAGGGTCACAGAAAGTCTGGAGCCCATCCCAGGTGGCACAGGGCAGAGAACACCCTGGGCGGGATGCCAACCCACCACAGGGCATGCGCACGCACGCGCACACACACACACACACACACACACACTATGGCCAATTTGGAAACACTAATCAACCTAACCTGCACGTCTTGGGACTGTGGGAGGAAACCAGAGAAATTCCACCAAACACGGGGAGAACATGCAAACTTTACACACACACACACACATATACACACACACAGAAGGTGGGAGCTGAACCCCAGGCTAGCCACCGTGCTGCTGCTAGAAGAACTACACCTATGAATAAAACACCTGTGTCCGTAGACAAACTTATTCGGGGACCATGAGTGGTGGAAAGGAGCCCTTATAACTAAAAAGTGTTGTAGCCCAGGCTGAAATCACTGCTAATGCCTTCAATGAGGGGTTTGGCAGCACTGGTGCATACATAACCAAACTGAGACACAGGTAACTGTCAGCTTTTTTTTTTTTTTGGAGTGTACTAGAAAGAGATACGCTCATGAAACCTAGTTTTGTATGTTAAAAGGGACAGTTGGAGTTTGACAGTTGAGCAAGAGGACAAGAGCAGAGACAAAAAGACACTTGGCGTTTTTTTCCGCTGTTCAGAATTACTGTGACTAAAGTTTGTAACTGTTAAACCCTGGGCGTGTTTGTAGCAAACTTAATCATGTAACCAGGAGTGAGTTATGCAAGAGTAATATTATACGGTACAAAGGAGGAGTTTAAATTGGTATGGTTAGCCCACTAAACTAGTGTGCCATCAGTGTGTTCGTGAGCTGAAAGGTAACGTGCGGCGTGTTGTACTGGTTGAGCCATCGAAAGAGAAGAGCTGACTGATGGCACCTCATTCTACCAGAACAAGCGAGGTTCCTCAGTCAAGCTGGTTACTGGAGAAGATGCTGGACACAAAAGTAGCAGTGAGGAGAGAAGCCTGCACACTGACTGGTGTTTCCAACAAATAAACTTTTCGGGTGAATCACTAGAGCTAAACAGGCCTGCAATGGGTTATTTATTTACCGTACGACTCTATGACTTTAATTTTTGATTTTTTTAAAGATCGTAGAAGAACATTAGGCTTTTTAGTAACAACTTGTTTTCAAAGGTTTTTAAAAAACTTCATAATTTGCACATTTTGTCCTCAAATAGACACGCCCTGCATGTAACTTGTAATTAGGAGAAATTTATTTATTTTTTTGATTCATTCATTAATTGGGGAGAGGGAAGTCTGGAGGTCACTTCTTAGACTGCTGCCCCCGTGACCCGGCCCCAGATAAGTGGCAGAAAATAGATGGATTGATGGATGGATGGATTCATTAATTGATTGTTCACTGGCGTATTAATATGTGGGTTAGGGTTTCAACTGTCCATCACAATAAGGGTAGCTGTTCAAAGATAGGTACTATGTAAAATGTTAATAGTTTACCTTCATTTCCATAAGTTATACAAACCCCTAAAGAAGTATATAGTGTTGATGTCGTGATGTAATATTTTACATTAATACTGATAACGGGAAGTTCTGTGTTAAAGTGGGAAAGTTTTATCAGTACCAAAGGTTCTTTAGGTTTGACATACATACACTGTTTAATTGTGTGTGTCAACAAAAAAAGTGTATACTGGGAATGATTGTATTCATATTTTTTTTATATCTGGGAAGGGGTTTTGGGAATTTTGTGTATAATACAGTTACGTGTTAAATAGTAAGTGTCCTGTCCTAGTTTATCACATGTTATTTATAGTGTCGGACATTGAGGATCACAGAAGTCAGGTGGGTGAGGACCCAAACCAAAGCCAAGCTTAGAGGAGCTGCAGGTCAAGCAGGAGTGTAGCACCAGGCACATCTGGGAATGGGCCAACGAGGTGCTACAATATATTATAATAATAGTAATAATTATTATTATTATTCACCCAGTGTAGATTATTTTGCATCAGTTCTTCACCTAAATGTTAAAATTGTGAAGTTGGTTCTGAGAAAAGGTCTAGTACATCTGCACAAAAAGGCAACTGACATCAGAAAAAAAAAAAAAACATCTGACATTCTAAAACGTGTCTTATATTTGGATATAGTCAAACACAACCCTAAAACAGGACACTTTATGGATAACAAACCCTACTGACTAACCCAAACCCTACTAACTAACCCTAACACATGACACTTTATGGATAACAAACCCTACTGACTAACCCAAACCCTACTAGCTAACCCTAACCCTAAAACATGACACTTTATGGATAACAAACCCTACTGACTAACCCAAACCCTACTAACTAACCCTAACCCTAAAACATGACACTTTATGGATAACAAACCCTACTGACTAACCCAAACCCTACTAACTAACCCTAACCCTAAAACATGACACTTTATGGATAACAAACCCTACTGAATACCCCTAACCCTAACCATGGTCCTTTATGGATAACATTGATTTAAATTGAGGCAGGAACTGCTGATCATGTTAAGAAACAAAAAAAAAAAATTGCTAAACCAAGACAATTAACATCATATTCAATTTTGAAAAGCCTGACTTGCCTTCAAATATAGAGTCTGGACGTGCAAAATAAACATATTCAAAAATGCAGAAGGCTGGCCTATCTCCCTCTGGCCTCGGGACAATGCTCAGGGTCTTGACACCATGCTTTGAAATCTGCACAATTTCTCCAGGCTGGACTTCACGATAATACCTTAAAAAACAATAAACAACACAGTATATATACATATACAGTAATGCATAAAATTGAAAAATTGGCCCTCCCCCCATTTTTTCTGCCCTTCTCTTTAAGGAGGCTATAATAGACCACCTAGGGGTCTATTAATTTAGATTGCACTGATTTTTTTCTGTATGGTTTTTACATTGCTTGTGTGTGTACGCTACTCTACACCAGCCTCTAGGAAATAATTTCATCTGCATCATATGGGGCAATGTACTTTCAGTATATTTGCAATGAGAACACACTGCCTTGTATCATTCTAAAGGAGTTGATTTATAAATAAAAAAGAGTGATACTTATATATATATTTATATAGCGCATTTCAAGCACTCCCACCCAAAGTGCTTTGCAATGGAATGCAGACTCTACCATCACCAGTGTGCAGCATCCACACAGATGAGGCTCTGACAGCCACAGTGCACCAGAAAGCTCACTGCACACTAGCTATATGTGGGGAAAAGAGTGACACAGCCAATTCATTATTAGGATTATTAGGAGGCCATGATTGGTAAAACACATAGGGGAAAATCTAACCAGGACAGCAGGAAACACCCTTAGATCTTTAATGACCACGGAAAGTCAGGACCTCGGTTTCAGATGTCACTGTACTCGGGCATTAGGATCCACACTGACTTCAGAGTGAGCACCCCCTGCAGGTACCAGTAGCACTGCTACCAGCAACAACCATGTTTAGCTTTCATGGGCTGACACATATGAAGACATAAGGGGTATGACCATAAGGTTCTCACCTTGCTCCAATAGACTGGAAGCTGCAGGACTCAGATGATACCACCCAGCCTTCGGTGTCCCCATCTCCAGCTCCTGGTGATAGAACCCAGGGAGACATGAACTTTAACCATTCTGATACTAGCAAGATGAAATCAGGAATCCTGGCCTGCCAGAGTATGACTGCAGCGTTTCCATTACCCACTCTGCCTGCTGGAGTACTACTACAGTGTTTCCCTTACCCACTCTGCCTGCTGGAGTACTACTACAGTGTTTCCCTTACCCACTCTGCCTGCCAGAGTACGACTGCAGTGTTTCCCTTACCCACTCTGCCTGCCAGAGTACGACTGCAGTGTTTCCCTTACCCACTCTGCCTGCCGGAGTACTACTGCAGTGTTTCCCTTACCCACTCTGCCTGCTGGAGTACTACTGCAGTGTTTCCCTTACCCACTCTGCCTGCTGGAGTACTACTGCAGTGTTTCCCTTACCCACTCTGCCTGCTGGAGTACTACTGCAGCGTTTCCCTTACCCACTCTGCCTGCTGGAGTACTACTGCAGTGTTTCCCTTACCCACTTTGCCTGCTGGAGTACTACTGCAGTGTTTCCCTTACCCACTCTGCCTGCTGGAGTACTACTACAGTGTTTCCCTTACCCACTCTGCCTGCTGGAGTACTACTGCAGTGTTTCCCTTACCCACTCTGCCTGCCAAAGTAAGACTACAGTGTTTCCCTTACCCACTCTGCCTGCCAAAGTACGACTGCAGTGTTTCTTTTATCTATTCTGCCTTGGTACCAAATGGTAGTAAAGTGTAAATATATTGTGCATTACACACACCCTTTACGATGAACATTTACATCAGGTAGATTAGTGGGTACAATAAAGAACACTCATTCCAAGTTACTGTGTGCACTGGTAGTAATGCCACCTTACACTTTGTTGCCAAGCATGTGTCACCTTGTCCCACAGGGTCATTCTTCATGACTGGTGATTAGGCAAAACTCTGCTTAATGCATCACTAACGATGGCCCTGTACACTGAGGGTAGCAGTTTTACAGTCCCTTACACTTTAAAGAAATTAATAAAACCACCTACTACGTACCGTCGCTGTGCAATTTGGAGATAGGGACCAGACGCCCAATGCAGAGAGGTCGGTTTCCATAGGGATCCCTAACAGCATAAATAACATCTACGTGCATCACCAGCAAGGAGTAGGACGTAGGTGTCTCAGTCATTAGGTTCTTAATCCTGTAGCATGAGAAAAACCAACACAGGAAATATTGCAAGAGCAAAACATAAACACAAAGGAAAAACTACTAATTACAGCCCACTGACCGGGCCAGCCAATCAGGGGCATCCAGCTCCTCCATGGGCGGAGTCAGGGCCAGCAGTTGTGTGATGAGCTCACTGTCCGAACTGGTAGACAAACCAACTCCATGTCGCATCACCTGCGAGGTTTGGGAACATGACTGACTGTACCCAGGTGAAATACAGATTATGTGCCAAGACAAAAACCAGAGGACCAGTGAGCAGTCCTACAAAACGAGAGTGGAGCACTTTTATTAAAGCTAGTAATTTAATCCCTGTGCTGTCCCTCTGTGGTCCTGTTCATGTAGGCCTTCTGGTAATGCAGCAACCGCAGACTGTAAGTTTGCAATGTGCATGCATGTTTGCATGAGACAGACCTTCTTGCGCAGGGCTGCTGCATTCACCAGCTCGCCGTTGTGGGCCACGGCGATCTTGCCATGTAGGGTGTCAACAACAAAGGGCTGGCAGTTCTGCAGCTCCGAGATTCCAGTAGTAGAGTAGCGTGTGTGTCCGATGCCCAGGTTCCCTGCCCGAAGCTTCAGCAGTTCCTCTGGTGGGAAGGCGTTACTAACCAAACCCATACCCTGCATGCCACAATAGCCATCATCACCACATACATCCACCACCACCACCACAACCAGCGGTATCCCCATCATGTATCCACTGGTACCCCCAAAGTGACCCAAATGTAACCATCACCCCATTCACAGTTGTGCATGCACGTGTGTATTACCTTCAGTGTGGTGTACGTGGGAGGCAAGGCTCCATTGCTAGTAACAATTCCAGCACTTTCCTGTCCCCTGAGAAATAGAAAAATGCATCTATTTACAAAAGGAGAGCTGATTTTGTATATAATAGAAATTACTACACAGACCTCTTCATCATCTGTGGTGAGACAGAATCTGAATATTAACAAACAGGAATTGTGTTCGTCTATACACGGCATCTGGATATAGCACATAGTTGCACCTTTATTAAAAAAAAAAAAAAAAAAAATACATTTTTAAAAGAGTATTCTATGTATCATTTTTTACAAGTAATCAAATAGAATTAGTTAGGAAAAAAAATTTTAAGCGCCTATGAAGAACAGGCCTTCCAATAAAAAGAAAGCAAGCTAGCCATCAGGTTAGAACAGGGCACAAGCTGGGGGCCAGAGTCAGGCCAACCACATTCCAAGGGAAGGCCGGGGCCTCCCCTGGCAACTACATAAACACACCACTGCCACGCTGCTCCATTTGTAAACTACTGGTCTTTGCACATATTTTTTTACTAGCAAATGCAGTCGAAATCCTTACACTGTAAAGCCATTTAACATTCATTTCATTTACACTGTTGTCCTGATTTTTCACAGCAATGTTTAGCAGACCACAACCAATTTTCAAAGATAGGTTATGCTGAGAAAATTCTAAACACAAAGACAAAATTAAACATCACAGAAGGTAACAGCTTTATTGTTACAATGTGAAAGGATCTGCCACTTTGATCGCATGACATTTTCTCTGAACAATGTTCATAATGGTAAGGTTCTTCCTGGATATAATGAGGAAAAATATCCCGCTGGGTATAACGAGAATGGGATTTTTTCAAAACCGATGGGAGAAAAAAATCTCGTAACTCTGGTTATAATGGGACGTTTTAATATATAACATATAATATCACTGAATGAGTGCTATAGTATTAAAACTATCCTCAAATGATTAATAAATGGGCACAATGTTTTGGGAAACTGTCAATTTCAAATGAGTCAACAAAACAAGTGAGGAATAACATTCACTTAAGTGAACTGTAACATTAGCTTTAAATAGATCTTTGATACAAAAATGAATCTTTTTAAAAATTCTCTCCAATGAATGAGTGTCTCATTAAATGGGAAACACTCAAAAGGGCACACACAGACACACACACACACACACACACACACAGACACACACACACACACAGACACACACACACACACAGACACACACACACACACACAGACACACACACACAGACACACACACACATATATGAATAAAACAGCTTAAAATCAAATTGTATTACCTGTTTGAAAGAGATCCCTGCAAATATGTGGGGTAGAAAATTTTTTTGTTCATCAAAATGCACACACACACACACACACACACACACACACACACACACACCAAAAATACTCCACACAAAGAGAACGGTGCCTCTTTGTGTGGCCAATCCATCGTGTTAAATGCGCCATTAACAGCTTCCATGCAAACGCTTTCACATCGATATGGATTGTACTTAAGGAAAGGAAGGAAAGGAAAGGGGAATTGTGGCCAAGTATGTTTTTACATACGATGAATTTGTCCTCAGCATTTAAACCCCCCCCTGGGGGGAGCAGTGAGCAGCCATACATGGTGCCCGGGGAGCTGGTGCTGAGTGTCTTGCTCAAGGACACACCTGGCTGGGCTGGGATTTGGACCAGGAGACTTCCACCTACTAGCTTGATGCTCTACTACTATGGTAGTTCCTAGACAACAGAAATACAACAAGCTACAGTATTTCTGTTATAAATGCACATTATACAACTTGATATATCAAAAACCTCAGGCAGAATTTCTTTAGGTTTAAGTAAACAAATGCGTTAGTTTTTGATCAGTTGAAGTTTCGGTTAAAGTTTGACCATCGTAGGTTTGTTCCTGGGGCCGCGATATGCGATTTTCACACAATAGTCAAATAAATATTGCATACAAGCTGTTAGCGATGTGATATTTTTTCGCACTATATACACGACTGAAAAGTACTAGTTATTATCGTAATGCTCACACCTGGGGGCTGGGCTGGGATTCAAACCAGAAGACTTCTGCATCCTAGCCTGATGTTCTACCCGTTGAGCCACCAGGTTGCAATTTGCCTCAAGGATTTTAATAAATCAAATTATTTGAGTAATTGAGTTACAGAAAACCAGTTTCAAACTGGTTCAGGAAACGTACAGTATCACATAAGGAACAATGCTAATGCCAGCACAACGAAAGGCCTCTGAGACACAAGCAGGCATACACCCTAGTAACAGATCCCCACCAGTTTGCCTACAGTGCAAAAAGGTCATTGGATGATGTCATTAACATTGATCTGCATCGCATTCTACAATACCTTGACTACCAGGGGACATATGGTAGGATCCAAGCAGTGTTCAACACCACCACACCAGAACTCCTCCTGTCCAAGCTGACCATGCTCTCAGTACCAACCGCTACCTGTCAGTGAATTACGAACAGGTTCCTACAGGTGAGGCCGGGAAAATTTACATCTAAAACTTTAACGGTCAACACAAGTGCACCTCACGGATGTGTACTCTCATCCCTACTAAGTGGCCAGGTGGCTCAATGGGTAGAGCATCAGGCTGGGGTGCAGAAGTCTCCTGGTTTGAATCCCAGCCCAGCCACCAGGTGTGTCCTTGAGCAAGACACCCTGCGCTAGCTCACTGTAACACACATATGAAATGTTGTAAATCGCTTTGGTAAAAGCATCTGCTAAATGACTAATTATATAAATTATTACTCCATTTCCTTTGTGCTAATGACTGGACCTCCTGCAATCTCTCCACCGTCACTGACTTCATCTGGGATGGTGAAAAATCTGCATATAGATGGGAGGTTGAGCAGTTGAACCACAACAACATGATGCTGACCACCTGACAGTGGACATCAGGAAGAGCTCCCTGGCAGTACCCCTTACCATACCCAACAGTGCTGTGGAGGCTGTACATCCAACCAACATTATATCCATCAACAAAAAGGCCCAAGAGAGGATACACTTCTTATTTCAGATGAGAACATTTGATCTTCCACAAAACCTGCTAATCTAGTTTAACACAGCAATAACCAAGTCTGTCACATGTACATCCATCACTAATTTGGCTCAGCCACAAAGCAGAACAAGCAGAGCAGAAAATCAGGATTGCTGGGGGAAGAAAAAAAAAAAAAAACTAATGAACAGTCAATGAACACGACCTCCACCAGTACTGTACACAAAACTGTTAATAATTGGTGTAAAGCAAACATGTTTATGTCAGTGTTTAACGGTGCCATCATCTGCGTTTTCTACTGACACTTTATTCTATTATTGTCTATTAGCTTACTGTGCCGTTTATTAGTACTGGGAATCAGTGTGAACCAAAGTAAAATAAATAATGTATGAAAACATCAAATTCTGATTCTTATAAAGTAAGTGCAAATACAAATGTGTTTAACATGACCGATTCTCTATTATCTCTCTCCAACATGGTTTCAGAGATCGCTAAGCAGCAAAGTGTGGGGGGGGGGGGGCATAAGCTACTCAGACTTAACTCTCTCTCCTCCATCGCCTGAGAATCATTCGCTTCTCACATGCCTTATTTGGAGATCCAGGATCACAGCCTCAGTCTGCTTGGCAAACTGCCTCTCAGATTAGTTCTTAGCCCCGCCCTTGGCTCAGCCTAAGCCAGTAGAACGGTTGCATTTGTTCTGTGGGCGTCTCCCTGATGGCCAAACTGTCTGGTTGCCTAGGGAACTAGGTAGAAAGGGAGGGAACAAAGTGTTTCCAGGTCATCCTGAACATGGAGGGAAAACAGGACAAACAGTGGAGAGAGGAGAGACGGAGAGAAAGAGGAGCAAAGGAGTGGCGGAGAAAGCAGGAGAAGGAGTGCGAATGGACAGAGGAAGAAGTAAGAGCCCTGTTGGCTGTGTGGTCTGACCTGGATACTCAATGCGGCCTGCAGGGTACCACCTGGAAAAAAACAATATTTGTTCACGTTTCCAACCGCCTGCACTGCCTAGGTGTCTTAAAGGACTGGAAGCAGTGCTGGTCCAAGTGTGCAAGCCTCCATAGCAGGTACCAGAACAATCAACACAGTCTGGCATCCATTCAACCTAATACATATATCAAGTTCTGCAGGGACATGGATTTGATCATGGCCTCCAAACACATAGACAGCCATTCAACAGGAGTAGAGGAAGATGAGGAAGAGGAAGATGAGGAACAGGATGGAAGTGTATTTACCCACTGCGCACCTGACAGGCCAGATGAAAAAATGCTTGAGGGACCAAGTCACATGGACTCATTCGGCAGAGGTAATCCAGATCTTTGCAGCAGATGGTCAGGAGAAGTGTGCAGGAGGAGGGGGCGGCGGAGGGGTTCACGCACACGCACGCACGCACCAGGAGGGGGCAGCAAAGGGGGTCGCGCAGGAGGAGGAGGGGGCGGCGGAGGGGTTCGCGCGCGCGCGCAGGAGGGGGAGGGGGCGGCGGAGGGGTTCGCGCGCGCGCGCA
>JABJVR010049180.1:0-22562 GCA_025773905.1 Chitala chitala | reverse complement strand
CCCCCCCCATCTTTTTACATACCCAGAGAGGACCTGGGCTTCAGGCTTATTTCAGAGCAGGTGAGCCACCACCCCCCCATCAGCGCCTTCTTTGCGGAGAGTCTGACGAGCGACTTTGTGTTCCATGGCTCCATCTACCCAAAACTCAAGTTCTGGGGCAAGAGTGTGGAGGCTGAACCAAGAGGCACCATCACGCTGGAGCTCCTCAGGTGAGTCTGCGACCCCCTAGCAGGTCTCTACAAGTGAGTCTGCGCCCCCTTAGCGAGGCCGACCTCATGGGGGGGCCTGCTGAGACTGTACAGCCATTTTGTACTCCCTGTTAACATTGATGGTGTTTAATGTTGAATCTCTGATTTGAACTGGAATGTTTCTCTCACTGTGATTCATTTAGTGCCGGATGAACCGCGGCCTTGGGGAAGCTGCAGATGATGCAACTGCTCTGAAAAGTCTTCTTTGTTTAACTCTGTGCACTCCTCTCTGGTTGTTTCAGACACAAAGAAGTGTACACATGGACAAACCCTTTCTGCTGTGTACATAATGTTATATTAGGCAAGCTGTGGATAGAGCAGTATGGAACAGTTGAGATAATTAATCACAGGTAAGTCAGCAGCACTTTTCAATTTTTTTATTTTTTATTTTTTTTTAACTGACAGGAGGAACACATGGTCCTGGGCGTATCCTATTTCTCCTGCCTGCACTCTGTCAGTGGTTTATGCTGTAGGCTGTATTCTGTGCACAGACTCCTTGTCCTGTAATTGGAGGGAGTGAGCATTGCCTTAAAGGAAAACACAGTTTTTTGTGTGGTGGCTGTTCTAACATTAGATCAGTACAGGTTTCTTGCTCAAAGCTCACTTTTTAAGGCTTTTTCAAGGGCTGTGCACCTGTGACCAGGAAAAGAGATGGAATAATAGGAGCAGAACGAACATAATTTTCTACAGTCAAGTAATCATAACGTATTACTAGTTTGGCAACATAGGTTTTGTGTTTTGAAATGTGTCGCTGCTTTGGCTAGGCTTGGTAAACTGACATTGTCATTTGTAGGCCTGGCATGAGCAGTGTGAATCATGTGCACTTTTGTTCAATTCACTTCTTAAATGAAGTTTGCTGTTCCTCCATACCAGTCTCAGAGCTTGTGGGCTGCTGTTACAAACCGTACAATTGAAGGCAAAGGAATAAGTTGTAAGACCAGGTTTCCAGGAGATCTGTGTTATATTAAAAACCTAGTCACCAGTTGTCAGTTATTGTAAGGGAGCTTTTTTCATAAGTCATAAAATGTGTTTGAAAGGACTTTTTGTCACCTTTGAGGTGACTGAAATGAATCAACACGATTTATTTATTTAAGTGTAACCAATGGTCTTTATTTTTGTGTTGTGTGACGTTTCTTTTGTGAAGAAAGGTCAGTCGTCACCAAACTTGGTCTGCGCGGCTTTTTTATTTTACACAGATCTTGACAGGCTTGGTAGGCAAAACAGAAAAGAACTGTAATACACAGTGAATATTAAAATGGACCAGATCTCACATATTAATACATACAATACAATCAATAAGCGAACTACCAAGGGGTGACATACCTTAACAGGCAAAACAAGAAAGATGGAGAAGACTGGAAGACACCTCTTTTTGTCCCATCAGACACCTGCCACATCTCTGGCCACACCCCCTTTTGCTATATATGCAGCACAGGTCAAACGTTCGGTCTTTGAGAGACTGTTAAATCACATGACGAACATGAAATCCAGGGAAATCATAATTACTTCTGTCTGAAATTTGATGATAAACACATTAAAAAGATTCTAGAAAAACTCATTTTGCTCTTTGGGAAAGGTCTCAAAGTTCCTGAGATCATGTTAATTGTATTTGTTATAAACCGTGTAAACCACTCAGTATGATACAGCCGAATCAGAGGTAAAGGATGACCCCTGACCGTTTGGGTGACCTTTGTTCTTCTGGCCTTTCTTCCTGGTGTAGTACTGGAGATAAGTGTGTGCTGAACTTCAAACCATGTGGCATGTTTGGCAAGGAGCTGCACAGAGTGGAGGGGTACATCCAGGACAAGAGGTGAGTGACAAATGACCGTGTCTTTTCCTGCACAGCACTGCCCTCTTGTGTCATGCATGTTTAACTGTGGCCGCAGTGCAGTAAATGGTGCCTATAACAGAGGTGAACAGTACTGTCTGTAATATGAGAGAGCTGCCAGAGTCAAACACTGTCCAGTGCAGTGCTGATTGACGGAATAAAGGTAAGGGGTAAAGGGGTGTATTGTTTACTCCTGCCATCCTGTGATCCACAGTAAGAAGAAGCACTGTGTGATCTACGGCAAGTGGACAGAGTGCATGTGGAGCGTGGATCCCCAGGTATACGAAGTCAACAAGAAAGTTGAGAAGAAGGTGGGCAGTGAGCCAAAGAAACAGAAACAGGTGAGTAGGCTGAATTTTTTCCTCACCTGGTTAGGCTGTGTGCATATGTGTGGCTGTATTCTTTACCACACTGGGATTTCATTATGAACATTTTGTGTGTAATGTGTGGTAATTTGTTTTTTTTTTTTTTAAATTTTTTTTAATATATATTAGAAGATGCTTATATTACAAAAAGGACAAGTCTTTCCTCAGTGCGAGTGTAATTTTATAAGATTACAGGGCAAACATGATATACGATCCATTTCTGGGAATGTAATACAACTGTAAGGTAAAATGGTACATAGAACAGTACAGAAGTCTTTTATTGCTTGAGTACTGTAGTAAATACTGCTTAATTTTGCTCACCTCTAAATCTGGCCATCAGTCTAATATGGCATTATTACTATGAACAGGTTTCTCTTGGTCTGAAATCTGTAGACACGTGCAGGAGTAGGTCTACAGAAGCATAGAGCTACTGCACATGGGTAGTACGGTGGGTTTGGGGGTGTCGGAGATGGCAGCAGCGATTTAGGGGTGAGGGCAGATGATGTTAGCGAGCGCAGAGCTCCTCTTCCTGTCTGTTCGTGGGCGTGTGTGAGTGACGATCCGCTGGCCTGCCCACAGGAGGAGAGCATCGGGGCGGAGAACGACGATGCTGACGACATGCCTGAGGTGCAGGAGACGGTGGCCGTCATACCGGGCAGCACGCTGCTCTGGAGAATATCGTCGCGGCCACCCCATTCAGCACAGGTGCCAAATACAAGCTCAGAGGGAACTGCTGTTACATGATCAGAAAGCACTGTGGTTTTAGGAGATAAACGGCTGAGTGTATAGGGAGACGCTTGGCTGGCACTCATCCTCTTCTTGTCGTTCTCTCTGTTGTGAAGATGTACAACTTCACCAGCTTCGCTGTCACACTGAATGAGCTGGAACCAGGCATGGACGTAGCCTTGGCTCCCACAGACTGCCGCCTGCGCCCTGACATCCGGGCCATGGAGAACGGCGACATGGGTACTGTGGCCCACACAACATCTGGCCGCTTTTTGCAGGGCTTCAAACCCTTAGTGTAGGCAGGAAGGTTACTTCAGGTGGACCTTAGACATTGACACAATTTCTGATGTTGATTAGCTGCTTAACTTACTCTGCCCCACCCACTCCTCACTCATATTTGTTCTCAGTAATGTGAGCTGAAGGTAGTTCCTTTCAGATGCTAAAGTTTCCAAAACAATAACTTGCCAATTTTTTTGCCGTTTTTGAACAGCAGTGTGTGTCTTATGTGCTATTTGGTACAAAATTTAAAAGTCAATGTCTGAGTAGCTCCTGTAACATAACGAGGTGTCTTAAGGAAATGTGATGAATTCTTTACATTTAGTAGCATACGGTTTTAATGTTCCAAGCCATCCCACACTTATCACAGGTGACTATATGCCACTGCAGTGATTGATTTAAGGTTACCTGTCATACTGTATGCCTCCCCATGTTTGAATTAGCAGCCCCTCTTCCTGCAGAACTGGCCAGCATGGAGAAGGAGAGGCTGGAGAAGAAGCAGAGAGTGGCACGCAAAGAGCGGGACAAGGACGAAGAAGAGTGGTCTACACGGTGAGCCCCTGGCCTGTTGATCATTGCCCTCTGGTGGCATGGAGGAATACAGCGCCTGTATATTACACGCTAGCTGTTCAGTGTGAAATACAGAGCAGGTACAACATACATTGTGGACTGTACTACAGTCTCACATGTTTGGTCTACGGTTGCGCATTATAAATGCGTAAAATAGTAGTACTCGCTTCTTTAGTTTGGTTAGGAGTTTATTAACACTGTCTGAAATGCCTTTCTTCCCAGGTGGTTTCAGCCAGGAATAAACCCATACACAGGATCGCAGGATTGGATCTACACAGGGGGGTACTTTGATAGGAGTTACACTGACTGTCCTGATATCTACTGATGGTGGGGGCTGTGCCTCCCCTCTGCTTCAATATTAAGTTGTCTCCAATGGGAACTCTAAAACATCATAAATAATTCCAGCTGCATTTTTTTAATTTGGCACAATTAACAGTCTTCACACAAACTCCCTTTCTCAAATGGTTAGCATGACACTGCACAAACCAGCCACACTGAAATGATAATATCAGGGATTTAAACAGTTGACTGTAAAAAATGTTTTTGGAGACAAATGTTTGATGCATCTGTCATGAAACATTAGGCTTTATTTTCTATGTGGTAAACTCTGTATAACAGTTGGAAAAAGTAAACTGGTAAGTAAGCTGATGTCATCAAGGTGGAAAAAACTGGTTAATTGCCATGCCTTCCAAGTAGCAAACTGAATGTTTGCATCTTATACAGGACATTGTACCCTTGAGAAAGGTTCTTTACCTGCATCGTTAAATATCTAGCTGTATAAACTGTAATGTGTAAATGTAATCTATGTAGATAGGGGCACCTGCCAAATAAAATACCTGTAATCAAAGTTTTAAATGTTGTTTCTGAGCTATTGAAAAAATATACACCTTTATGGCTTCTAAAATTTTACCTGGAAGCCCTGAAGAAAGGCGCAGTATCAAGTCTGCAAATGGACAAACTTGTTTACGTACTGTGTTTTAATAGATTTGTCCAACAATAATTATGTTTAGGATGTTGTGATGAGTTTGATATGCTGTGTATGTGCTAATGCCCGAACTGCTTATGAGTTTTGCTGATGAATATTGAGTGAAGAATCAGGGTCTTTGCTTTGATCTTTACAGTATTGTACTTGTGTTGAGCATATGCGTTTGAGTTCCATTTAATACGACAGCTGTAATTTCACATGGGCACTCTCTGCATGGGTTTATAACTTGTTGGTGTCCATTTCTGTGTAGGCAGTTGAGGAATTGGTGTATATACACAGCATCTTTAAATGAGGACAAGCATTTTTTTTTTCTACAACATCCAGTGTGTCACTTCAGTTATCTTCACACTTTCATGTGCTATAAATGACCAGTTTTTATTAGGGCATGAAAGAGCGTGGTTTATTTGATAAAACGGGACAGAGGGATTAACCAGATTTTTTTTTTTTTTTTTTTTTTATTTCAGTATTGCAGGGGGCAATTCTAGTTTATCTTGAGTTGCATATGTTAGAACAAATATTTAAATTATAGTCCACCTTATTTATCTCATAACATCTTAAAACAAGCTCAACATTCAAAAGTATTTCATTAATTTTGTGCTAATCTAGTTACCAGAGTATTATATTGTATAAGGATCTGCTGTTGATTGGGACATATTTGGTGAATGTCTTGGAGTGTTTGGTCTTGAAAACGACACAGACAGGCCACTATATTGCCTTTTCTATGCATGCACGTTGATTTGCTCTGTAAGTGAATAAAGATCAAAAAACAAAAGTTCAACAGTTGTTTAAAATAGTGAACAATAAAAAAAGATTGGTTAATGTTGACATTTTAAGATTAAAGCCTCAACACAGAAGACTAATGGTAATTTCCCTGGTTTTCCCATCTAATTTTTGCTGGGGGTGTCAAACTAAAAACAACAAATTTTAAATTTTTTTTTAATTTTTCAAAAAATTTTATCCGTAATTTTTTTTTTTTTTTTTTTTTTTTTTTTTTTTTTTGCATGGTTTTGCATAAATTTTCACATTTTTAGAGAATTTAAGGTAGGTTTAAGTCAATATATGATTTCAATAAATCAGTTTAAAAGGTGTTAATTCTTCAATTTGTCAGCCTACAGAAAATAAATTGCAATGCTGTTTATGCAAGAATGTCACTGTAATACAGAAATCTAAACACATGTAACACTTCTGGGTCAGTCTCTATTAAATTTGGCTCAGTTGCAATATAATCTTTAAATTTTGCCAATTAAAAATGTACATAAAATTTAAAAATATTTATAGTAAGTTGTTTAGTCCCTTGCCAAGCTTGACTGAAAACAACTGGAGATTTTTATCCAGATATTATCAGATTGCATCTAAGATTTTACCATAATTTTTCAATTTTAACACATTGTGGTGAGTTTCAAATATTTTCAATATTTATTTGAAAAGTAAAAATTTGCCCACCCCTGGTACACCCCATATACATGCCTGCTGTATAACTATTAAGAAAGCTACATTAGTCTTGTAATACAGATTTACAATTTGCTGCACAAAAGATGCAATGAGATTCTCATATGTCTGAATGCTCCTTGAGGTGCAAGGTCAGACACATGGTAAAGCGCACAGCTGGTGAAAGAGTAGGTAATGCAAAGTATTTGTGTGTACAAACATTTTAAATACGAGTATGATGCACACTTGCAGGAGACTGGTTTAACCTTTATTTACCTAAGGCATTGAACTTTAAAATAATTCAGTTAGGTTATTGTTGCTTTGAAGGGAGTCATCTTAAGCCTTGTCCAGTTAGCAGTTTTGTTCTTGTTTGCTCACAGTAGGATTGTGTGTGTGTGTGTGTGTGTGTGTGTGTGTGTGTGTGTGTGTGTGTGTGTGTGTGTGTGTGTGTGTGTGTGTG
The DNA here is from genome assembly GCA_025773905.1 of Chitala chitala. Taxonomy (NCBI): domain Eukaryota; kingdom Metazoa; phylum Chordata; class Actinopteri; order Osteoglossiformes; family Notopteridae; genus Chitala; species Chitala chitala. The sequence continues at coordinate 15,676 of JABJVR010049180.1, read as the reverse complement.
TACTGCATTGACATTTTTGTATAAATATTCCCTCCTTAGCATAAAACCATATCTCAACACAAAAATTATAGATATATGCATACTGAAATGACAAAATAGTTACCATTTGTTTATGCTACTGTCCAGTGAGCAATCCCTGAAAAATTTTATTTAACATTCATATCATTGAGATGCATGCTCATTAAAATATTTTAAGGCGCCAAATTATTGAAGCTGCTTAAATCAATGTATACTTAATTTCTAACCAATACTAGATAACCATGTATCATTACTAATAATTACCATAATTAAGACAAAATACCATATGTGCAAGTGCACGTGTATGCATGTGCACTTGCATGATTGACAAATGTGCGTCACATATATGAAAGTATAAAGCCTTGTAATCTGCAGTTTTAAATTTGTATTCTGGACGGAAGTATACAATGCATTGTTTAAAAATTAGTTTAATTGTAAAACGTTTTCCCTTGTCATAAAATATAGGATTTGCAAGCTCAAGTCTCATTAATCAAGTCTTGATTAAATAGGTTCTGTAAACCAGAAAATACTCTAATTGGGGAATTTTTGCTGTCATTTCCAGATTCACTTGCCTTCAAAGAAATGTGTATGATTAGTTTGAAATTTTGCCTTGCTGTCTGTTTATTTGATGTATAAGAGTTATGGACTTTACCTTCATACAAGTGGGAAAACTGTCAGTGGGCACTTTTTTTTTTTTTTTTTTTTTTCCCTCTAACGTATTCTTCAGAAATGCAAAATGCATATAGTTACCAATTTATAGGAACTGTTCCATCCAAATAGTCATTTTACTAGAATTTTTATTACCATTGCTGCATCATTCATATTTCTTATTTTTATTGTAATCACACTTTATACCCTTTATCACACACTATAATAAACAGCTCCCCTCATGTTCTGACCTTGGTTCTTTAGTCTAAATATGTAAATTTTTAAAATTTAATCTATGCAAACGTTTTTTTTTTTTTGTCCATTTCAAATAACTACACAGAAGTGTACACAAACTTTACTTTGTTTCCATGTTTTGAGATATACGCTTGGGTGGACATTTTGCCATTTGTAAACCGTACTGATTCACCCTACAGCTGCTAGGGGTGAAGGTCCAAAGTTGGTACACTACGTAATGTGGGATTTCAGGTTTTCTGTTTTGGCACTAAGACAAAGTTTGAAAAGTATTTCTCACTTTTAGGTTTTAAAACAAGCTTTTGTTTAAGATGCTGGTGTCATATTGAGCAAATAAAATAAGAGCACACTTTAGAAAAAGCATAAATATTTTATATGGCATTTACCAGTAAATGTCTGAAAGACCCATTGGTGATAACATGATTTATTAAGCAAAAAGTATCCTTTGCTAACCAGTTGCACGTCAGTTATGGCTGTTTATTCACATGTGGATTAAATCAAAGGTGATCTAACTGTACAGCCATCTCAGCCTATGTTCACCATGTTTGTACAGAATATCAAAGTGCGCTGCTGCTGCTGCTGCTGCTGGTTGTAACTACACACTTTGTTGCTGTCTCATGAACTGTACATTTGGTAATTTGTAATCTAGCAATATAAAAATCACTAATGCAGCATCATTAAATGATAGTTTTATTTTATGTGTTTTAGATTATATAATTTAAATTTCATATTCTACAGGCTTTAAAATCATATCTTGTAACTGGCTATGTAAAAAACTATTTTTCTCTTATTTACAAAATGTGCATATTTCTAGTAACAAAATATCCTATTTTGTGCCACTGGTTTATTTTTAATAGTATTTTAAATTATTTAAGGTATACATTACGTTTCTAAGTGAAAATGGAGGTGTGGGATGTGTCATATTTGAACTCTTGACTGTAAAAAGAATGTTCAGTACTTAGGCAGGTTAACTAGATTATTGCTGATTTAATGTAAAAATAACTCTAACCTCAGTTTATCACATTTCTTTAAAAAAAATAAACTTAGCGAAACAAATGGCTGCTGTGCTGTTATTTTATGGTTGTAAATATTGCTTCTCCTCACAGATGAAACATACATTGGGTAAAGGAAGGCTATGTAATGAAGAATTCCAGTGATGATCCGGTGTCTACATAGCCTTGCTATTCGTATATGTCATAAGAGAATCATGTTTGCAGTGGTGTTGTAAAAAGGTGGATACTTAAGAAAATTACAAGAGCCCCTGACCCTAGCATAATGTCGTAATGTAGTGTAACAACATCGCCACGTTTCATTGGGCCCAAAAAATCTAGAGGCGGCCCTGCATATATGTAATTAGTGATTGTGTTATACATTGTTGCTAATTATATTAGTACATTTTTTAGAAATTAACCATTTACACACACACACACTATATATTCCCATCATTAGCTGTAATGCTCTACTATTCCGTAGTCCAGTCCTATGCATCAAAACAAAGAAATGCACATGAACTGTGCAGGGCTACGCGTGACACAGCAAATCCTCTCCACCGAACGTAGTTGTTGCGCTCTACGTCATTAAACTAGCGTATGTTTCCACCAGTCATAGATGCGTGTTAATAACACTGACCAATCACAAGCCGCTAACAAGGTACGGAAACGCAGAGCTTCGTCTCTCCGGTAGAGTGTCACTGCTGGTGTCTGGGAACCACGAATTTCAGCACAGGGGAAGGTAATGTATCAGTTTATCACGAATTGACGAAAGATTACTATCGGTCGTATAGCATTTTTCCTGAATTTTAACGCTACATAACATCACTGATACGCAGCAATTTAGTGTGCAGCTGCTTTTTAAATATTTTCTCTAGTGACTTGCCTGCCGTTATATTTTGAGATAGCTAGCTAACAGCTAACGTGTTTGTGGTGAATAGTTTGAAGTGCACCAGAGAAACAGCGACGTTTGATCCAAAAATGAAATGCTCTGAATGTAGATTAGTGTTAATGCAACTACGAGATTTCTGGACGTCTTCGCTTGTACCTAACTGCAGTCATCTGACCCTGATACAAAACGTGAAGGGCCGGCTAGCTAAGTAGTTAACTCTTTCGGTATTTGCGGCAAAATTCCGTGTTGCTCATAGTTACATCCTGTTTGTTATTAATGTGTAAATGTTGAAGAGCTTCACCCTTTGCTGGTATGCAGTCATTTACAACAGAATAACGCAGTGTGGTAGTTGGCGACCGGGATTACAAAGTTTTCGGTAGGGTGTCCCCTTTTAAAAATCGCTATGTAATAGCAATTGTTTATCTTAAATATGTTTCTTTCTTTTAGTTTGTAAATTGTCTGCTTTTATGTATGTTTTTTTTTTTCTTGCTATTAACGCATTAAAGATAGTTAAACATTTCACAATTTCTATGTATTTTGTTTGTGAACAGGAAACCGAGCGAGGAGAATCGTAGCATATTTTGACGTTCATTGATAACGTAACACTCTGCTTATTGCGTAACCTTTTTTTTTTCCTCTTTCGGTGAAGTGGTGAACTACACCGTTAGCATGACGTCAGGAGCACTGTTCCCAAGTTTGGTATCGGGGTCCCGTGGGTCCTCCAGCAAAAACCTGGTCGAGTTTCGGGCCGGGAAGATGACGCTGAAAGGCAGTACCGTGACCCCAGACAAGCGCAAGGGCTTGGTCTACATCCAACAAACTGATGACTCCTTGATTCACTTCTGCTGGAAGGACAGGACATCAGGAAATGTGGAAGATGTAAGTGGTTATATTGAACCTGATTACATTTGTATCTCATCCCTTAAAAGTAATAGGTCCTAAAGGAGACATTGTGGCAGTCGGTGTAATTATTTACTTTGGTCATTTAGTTTTAATCTGTACCATTTTGACATACCAAACAACAACAAAGCTAGGAGTTTAGATAAAACGGCGCATGCTGAAATACTAGAAGGGTCACGACTGACATAAAACCAGGCTAGGTGACATCACAAGGAGACCACATCCTTATAACATTTTAATTTTTTTTTCTTTTGTAGTCACAATTTCATTATAACAAGTGAGCACAAGAAAGAAAACAATTTTTTTTAATTGTCCAGTTTGAGAATATAATATGGATACATTTAATGACATTGCTTTAAATCTTTAACATTTCAGATACTGGACTTATTTCTTCCACATTATTCATTACATGAATAATTGTTCAAACTGAAAAGTGAAGATGCCAGATGTATTCCATTTGGATATTACCGTCTGACACGCTACACTTATTAGCATGCAAAGTTAACTTTTACCAGCCTGGATACTGTGTTTCAGGATTTGATCATTTTCCCGGATGACTGCGAGTTCAAGCGGGTGAACCAGTGCACCACTGGACGGGTGTATGTGCTGAAATTCAAGGCAGGATCCAAACGGCTCTTCTTCTGGATGCAGGTAATTCAGTGGACAGGGCCATAAAACCATTAAGCTTGTGTTAAGGTAACAACAGCGATGTTAAACTAGTCTCTGTTGCCAGGAGCCAAAAACAGACAAGGACGAGGAGCACTGTCGTAAAGTAAATGAGTACCTTAACAACCCCCCCATGCCTGGCGCCCTGGGAGGTGGGGGTAGTGGGGGTCATGAGCTCTCTGCTCTTGGAGGTGAGCTGCATCCAGGACAGCCGGCTGTTTCATACAGTAACAATCAGTGTGATGTTTAGCAGTTTGCAGAGTAACCCTGTGGATCTTCTCCTGCACCCTAACTGCATGTACAGGTGAGGGTGGACTGCAGAGCCTGCTGGGTAACATGAGTCACAACCAGCTGATGCAGCTCATAGGACCGACTGGACTCGGAGGGCTCGGTGAGTCTCTTATTTGGCTGAGCAGTGGTCTTCAGGGAGTGAGAGGTGAAGCACCAGCTCGTGTGACACGAACAAACTTATTAGGAACTATGTTTGTGTGAAGTTGGTCTAATGGAGCACAGCTTTGACTGTTGCAACAGCTTGCTTCAGCAGCATTTGACTGAGTTTCCCAAATAACGGGGGTCGTGTTTTCCTCCAGGAGCCGTGATGTGCAAAAGGGTCATGCTATTTGTGTTTTCAGGTGGTCTGGGAGCCCTTGCTGGCCCGGGCCTTGCCAGTCTGCTGGGTAGTGGTGGACCTGCTACCAGCAGCTCATCTTCCAGGTGCTTGACCTATAAATTATTTTTCCTCCATGTGCCATCCTCAGTGGAGCAAAGCTCAGTATTAGTTTTTAGTGGGTAACATATTTAATTTCTTTTTTTAAGTTAGTCTAGTACATGATATAACCGTGTTTGGCCTCAAGGCTGCTTCACTTTGTTGCTCTGCAGTAATAGTAATGATTAACTAATTTAAAGATGGCATGTCACTTGTGTCCCTTTGCTCAAACCAGCTCCCGCAGTCAGTCTGCTGCTGTCACCCCGTCCTCTGCTTCGTCAGCAACCCGGATCACCTCAGCCCCGGCCCCCACCACGCCCATTACTCCAGCTGCCACAACAGTTGCTTCCCCCACTGTGACACCCACCAACCCAGTTGCTCCTGCCAACCCTGTGGTGCCCACGGCTGCTAGCCCCACACAACCCATTCAGCTTAGTGACCTGCAGAGCATCCTAGCCACCATGAATGTGCCTGCTGTGGCTGCTGGGGCACAGGGGGGTGAGGGAATGTTTGTCTAATACACACACACACACACACACACACACAAAGTGCCTGTGTTTGTGTCTTTCCTTACTCACTGTTATGATGCTGAATATACATTTGCATGGTTTCTGCCCCTGCCAGTTGACCTGGCCAGTGTGCTGACCCCGGAGATCATGGCCCCCATTCTGGCCAACGCTGAGGTCCAGCAGCGGCTATTGCCCTACCTACCTTCGGGAGAATCTCTGCCACAGAGTGCAGATGAGATCCAGAATACGCTCACGTCCCCGCAGTTCCAGCAGGTGGGCCTTACCCTCCCCTTCCCACTTTTCCCTGTGTCCAGGTCACTGGTGTAAACTGGGCCTGCTGTCCCTCTCTGTCTCTGCAGGCCATGAGCATGTTCAGCAGTGCCTTGGCCTCTGGGCAGCTGGGGCCCCTTATGAATCAGTTCGGCTTGCCAACAGAGGCTGTGGATGCAGCCAATAAAGGAGGTACATTCACAGCTCCACCCTCAAACACACACAATTTGCATCCTTCTCAAACATCTGCTAGCCTCTGTTAACCAGCAGTGTTACTTGCTGTACCACAGTTAACAAATTCCTGTCCATATGTGATGGTTCTCAGCATAATTTTTGCCTTATTAGACGTAGAAGCGTTTGCAAAAGCCATGGAAGAAGGCGATAGCAAGGCAGATCCCGAAGAGGAGAATCCGAAAGACAAGAAGGACGATGAAGAAGACATGAGTTTGGATTAGAATAGCTGGCACCTCAGGCTTTTCTTCCCTTTAGGCGAGCCTTTTTGTTACTTTGCTGTAGCGCTTTTATTAAGCCACATGTACCTGTAATAGTGTGGTCATTCATTATATGTATGCTAATTGCTTGCCACCATTAAACAGATATTGAAATGGCACAAGAATACTTTGGCAGTAAGGGAGTTTGTTCTTGCATACTGGTTGATTGTGAATAATAGCTGTTGCCTATGTTTTGGTAACATTTTATTTTACATCCCATAATACTCAAATTGCCAGGTTCATGTTCACATTACAACATATTAAAATCGTGCTTAATTTTAATTTTAGAGAAACACAGCAGCTATGAATGGAATTGAGCTATAAAATATTCCAAAGAGAATTAAGGAAGCAATTTTTTTTCCAAAATTAAGGGGTCAGATTAGACTTTGAATGAGGGGAGAATGATTATACAAATTAAGATGGTTCATTGTAAGGCACAGACAACAAAATGTGCAGTTAGATGAAATTTAAGTGAAGGGTACACCTGACGTGTACCGTATTGTCATTCTTTTTTTGACACCTGTACTTTGGTACAGAAAAATACATGAAACATTGAAAATTTAACACTTCATGTATGCTGTGTGGTCCTATCTAGGCACATTTTCCTAAAAAAAAAAAAAAAGTAAACTTTTAGAAATGTTGAAATAACATTTTTAGTAATATTGAACATAAACCAAATGTAAAATACAAGGAGGAACGGGTGCTGCTAATCAATAGGGGTCTGGGCAGAATTATCTAGCTGTTCAGCTTATTGTGACTTAATTTTACTACACCCTTATAATGGGCCAGATATACCATTAAATATAAATCGAATGATTCCAAGCATTAGACTGGTGGAATGATGTATGCTGTTACTTAATGAAACAGCACATATTTGCTACAAGTCAGATTTATGTTCACAAACAGTATTTCCAAAATTTAAAAACACAAAACATAAACCATTGACAGAGTCTAGCTGTTGAATTTTTTTGAAAGTGCATCTGAATTACCAGCTGTGTTGTTCAAGCTTCCTCCATTAACTTTTCTGAAATAACCATTTTGGTCCTTTGAGAAAGTGAAAAATTTTGCCAACCAGTGGACGAACTGTCCTGAGCACTGGTCATTTTCCTTGTGGTTAATTTAAAAAAATCTTATACACAATAAAAATCTTATTTATAAATATGTTTAAATAAACATTTTAACCCACCACCTAGGATTGTATTATGTATAACAGATCTGCTGATTAAGGATGGAGGGGGGGATACTACAGAACTGGGCAGCCCCACAGGCCCACACTCCCGTGGACGGATAGAGGTTTGGCCAGCTCCACGGGCTGCCCGTTGACCATAAGTGTTCGTATACAGCCATGGGCGGAGGGCAGAGAGGATAGCAGGCCAGGGGTGTCTGCAGCACCTGTGCAAACAGATCAAGGTGCTTGTCAGGTGTGCAGAGCCACAATGTTGAAACGAACAGAATAGTTTTAAACAGGTTCAAGAAGGACACGGTTAGAATGATGTAAGGCAGGGACTACCTGGTGCTCCCCCAACATAGACTGCCGTTTTGTGTCCTGTGGAACTGCCTGGTGTTGGACTGAGGACACGTTCACTGCTCCTGTCCACATCAAGCTGGATCACGCCGTTCTTCTGAACGACTGCAAGGCAAAATAACATGACATTCCAGAACCAAGATAAACATAGCAAGCTAGAAAGCGTTACTAGAGTACAACAAATGACTCGTATAAAGTCAGTGTCAAAATACACCTTTTTAACCAATGTGAATTTGCCGAAATTCTTCAACTCCCACAATCATGATGTAAAACATGACAAATCGGAACAGAAATGTGTAAACGAGTGCTTCAGTACGTGTAATCTGAGTCACTCACCTGTAATATTGTGCCACTGCCCATTGCACAGTGACTGCTCAGGTGACACAGAGGCAGATAATTCACCTTTTCCATAATTCACCACGACCGTTACCTGCACAGTGGACAAATCGTGCTCTAGTGGTCCAGAAATTTCCAAATGGCATTATATTCATATAAAATGGACAGTCTGCACATTAAATGGCAATCCAGTTACTATGTGGCTTTATATTTCTTCTTTATATAGTTATTGCAAATACATTTTAATTGTAAACCTGAGTCTAATCACTACAGTTGTCTAGACTTACCTCTCCCTGATTTAAGTACAGGGTAAGATATTGGTTGGTTCCTCTTGTAGCGTGAAGGAGCAAGCCTGAATCCGAGACTGGACGCACCTCTAGGCGCATCTCCAGGTCAGATCCCACCACCAGTGCACTGTCTTAACATAGGGGATTTGAGAGTTAGCTGCAAAGTCTTCATACGAGTTCACTAAGGGTCACGACCTGTGTTTTGCCATGTCATCTCGTAAATGCTTTCCCCATGTTTAAATTTAAATGCAACTTTGTTATTGATGGTACTTCTTGGAGGTCTGACAAAAGTGGAGCTCACTGATGGAGACGTGACCCCCTGGCCTGGAGAAGTAGACCCCTGGCTGCAGGCCTTCCTGAAAGCATGGCACCACACCCAGCGAGTAGGACGGTGTCTGCAGGGGCTCCTCATTCAGCTTCACTTCCTTGATGCAGCCAATGAACCCGCCTGACCCTGGCACCTATGTTGCCATGGAGACCACACTGTTTGAATTTATAGTTTTAAAGACAGATTCCACATCACTGGGTATGTGAGTAGAGCGGTGTTTATACATTTAGTGTTGAACTGGAGGGTCCAACAGGAAGGCCTCCAAGAAAGAGGGGGTGATTAAAACGGTTCTTTCCAGCTGGCACTTTCCGGGTGTGGGCATGTATTCCATCAATCACCAAACTGGTCTTGTCTCCTTCCTTCTTTACAAAGACCTGGATTAATGGAGAACAACAGACACTAAGATACATTACAAATAAATCTGATACATGGCTGTGCTCCTGTGTACTCATCCCATAAAATTGCCATGTGGGATACTGCAAAACTGAAGTTCACCATGTGCCACCGGCCATCGCTGTACTTCTTGCGGCTGCGTATGCTGGTCTTCCTGTGGCCGCTGTCGATGAGCAGGAGGAAGTGGCCGGCAGTCACCGACAGCATCAAGGCGACTCCCTTCTCCCCAGACACGTGCAGAATCAGACCACTCGAGGAGTTGAGTCGCACACTCAAGGAGAAACGGGGCCTGGACAGAATTGACATGAGCATATGTTCAATGCTCAGCATTTCATGTTGGATGGATTTTCTCATATCCCGTTTTCTAAATCAACTTCCATAAGGGCTTATGTTGTGAGAACTCTTTCGAACACAACATCTTTGACAAAGTGCAACATCAATAATATAAATTTTCCAGATCAGGGAAGAACTAAAATCTAAACAATTTAATTTTCTAGTTAAAACTATAGATCATCTGCCAAGAAATCCCCATCTGTTCTCCTCTGGGGGTGGGGGAAGACATTTAGATTGACAAAGCTCACGTCTTCTTAAAGGACTCAGGGAGAGTGTCGAAGCGCAGGTAGCTATGTGGCGAGCCGCTGAACTGGAGTGCTCCTGCCTCGTGAGAGGCCAGCTTCTCCTGGCAGGATTCCCTTGTGTTGCGGCTCCTGGACCCTCCATGAGGTCTCCTGGCCCTCCCCTGCAGAGGCAAAATAACAAGAAGTTGCCCTCTGTGTCTGCCATGCTGCAGATGATGGAGGGCAGGATTCTGGGGTGTGTCATGTGATTTGTTTTATTTATTAAAATTTTTTTTTTTTTTTACCTTGGGGGCCTTCTGGCTGCCTGGAGATGCTAAGATCTGCTGGGGCCCTTTGGCTGCTGGGCATGTGAAAACCACATTCACGTTCTCACTCGACTTCAGTAGGTTAACCACCATCTGCTCTGTTTTGTTCCTGAAGGCACAAAGAACATCTCATATATGAAATATTACAGTTATATATAAATTAAGTATTCATACAGATTTTTACTGTCAACTACATTTTCCATCTTCACAAATTCAAAAGCTCTTGTTTTTGGCCAGCACTTTAGCGTCTTTCCCATCAGCCCTGTCTCACCGCTTGACGAACAGGTTGCTGATGCAGCCCATGAGGTTGGATTGGCCGAAAGATTCCGGTGTGCCACCGAGGTACACGCCGCCTCCTTCCAGTGCCACAGTGCTGCGCCCCGCCGATGAGTCGGCTCCCTTCTCCAGTATGTCGTCCACGTAGACTCGCACCCTGTCAGCGTGCCAGAAAAGACATGGGACGGCTGTGCCCTCTCTCCTCCCTCTGGCCACCGCCCAACACCAGCTAGGCCCACAGCTCTCCTCATCACTGCAGACCACTGCAGACTTACCCATTGTTGTTGCTGTAGAGAGTCACATAGTGGCTGTTGGCGTCATTGTAAGTCCTTTGGCTCTTCACTTCATTGCTGCCGGACTTCACCACAATGTGGCCCTTGTCAAGATAAACCTGGCAAACACTGTCCTGTGGATGGAGCCCGGCGTGGAAAGCAGATCTTAGTGTGCTGTGCATCCCAGTGGTAAACACAGTCACTCTTACTAAGGCTCATAGAGCAGCATGTCACAAGACTTGTGGTGTACATGTGTAAACCAATACTGCTATACTCCTGATGGATACACTAAGAAAATCAGTGGTCAGCATTTAAATTCACTGTTAAAACTGATATTGCAGACTACGTAAATACTATGTAAATTTATTGTTAAAACAACAAATGTGCAAGTATTTTTTGCACCCAACTATAATGACTTCAAAAAAGAATAGTGCCACAAGTATTTCTGAAGTTATAAATCTACTTTAATGATCTGTTAAGAAACAACTTGCATGGCATGCAGTGGTTGAGCCATGCCATGCTGGTGCGAAGTGGCAGAGCATGAGGTCAAGGTTTATGTCTCGCGCCTCTTGCCCGTGACCTGGCTTTGCTGTGTGTTTGATCATACCGCACCTGGGCCTTGTGGTAGAACATGAGGCCGTGTCTCTGCTCGGTGCGGAATCCAAATCCTGCATAGAAGTTGTCTTGAATGGCAGGGAGATCCTCCAGGGGCAGGTTCAGGTAGCCCAGACCAGAGAAATAGGCTTCTCGAGCAATCTAGGAGATTTTGGTTCATTAATCCACCCCCTTCATACTGACTTGTAAAGCATACAAGTGACAGACCGGGGCAAGCAGTTGGCTGGGTAATACGTGGGCATGAACATGTACTTAAAAGCAGTACTTTCTAATTACTGCCAAAGAAAAACGTGCCAGCAGAATTGACCAGTCAGAAGGTATTTCTCACCAGGAGATCAGATGGACAGCTGAAGCTGACCCCAACTGTGGTCTTCCTCTTCAGGTCAATGTGAGTCCCAAGGGCCTTGATATTTCTGAAGCAGCCTCTGATGGAATTTTTGTCTGGGAAAATCGCCTTCAGGCTGTCCAAAAACAAACAATTTATCTGTCTGTTCACAACAGTGCAATCAATGTCATAAATGCTAATATTGCACTGTAGGTATTAGGCAATTTAAATTTTAATCACTCCCGGATGAAGTGAGGCAGAAAAAGCAACACAGCTCATAAACACACAATTTTCAAGTGCATGTTAACATCATTTAAAAAACGAGACCTAATAAATTAATGAAAGAAAAGGCAGCAATTGTTTTGTACACAAAAGGTCACTGTATGCATGTCCGTGACCATGAACTGGAATAATGTTGATCACAATGCCGTCCATTCTCACTCACCTGTCAGGTAGCTTGTCTGCAGGTACACCTCCCAGGTAGTACACGCTGCTGAACTGGGGTAGCGGCTTATCGAAGTTCTTATTAAACAAGGGGAGCCTGTTGTTCCTCACCACCACCCGCTGCCGGGTTGGGTGCGTGAGGATAATGATCTCCACCTTCACACATTAAAAGTAAGATAAAGTGCTAGCATGTTAAAACCACTTTTCAATTAGATCTGTCTCTCAGTGTTACACAGAAATGCCTCAGATCGTTTGCAGCAGGGAAATCAAGGTGACTGTTCACTGTAGGAGATATTGTAGAAAAAAGAAAAGGAAGATGAATGTGTCACTCACTGATTTAACTTCTCCATCACTGATTTTCAGATGCTCTGGCATTGCTTCTGACTGCTCGTCCACCAAGCCTTCACTGAAGTTATAGTAGAGCTTGAGACTTCCCTGGCGAACGGCCAGGCAAAGGAACATGTCCTAGGGGCACATTCACGCACAGTAAACACTCATTTCTCCTGTAATACCTCAGTTCTCAGAAGAACAGTAAGGAAATTTTTAACCACCATTGATGTTTTAATTTATATTGGAGGAAAAAAAGTGAACATCTCAAACTTGTGATTTTAATTAACTGGAAAGTTATAATGTGTGATGAAAACTGCTTTAAGCAAATGCTGACCTGGTCTAGGAGAAGCACCAGGATGCCATTATAGGAGAGCACCCTCACGTCCTGCTCCAAGCGCTTCTGGTTGGTTCCATTCATGTTATGGTCAATCTCTGCGTAGCCAGTGCCGTCAAAGTATGCGGCATCATTGACCCAAGGAGGTGTAGAGGCTGACTTGGTCCTAATATAAAAACACAAGTGTGTGTGTGAGCACAGCATGTCATTTTTGAAAGATGCTAAACCACTGGTTCTTTTGTATCCTTGCATCCCCTGACATGTTGAACTTCCACCCTGCACTCCCAGCCGCTAACATGAGAGGAAATCATGCAAACTACAAACTAAAAAAAGACATCTTTCCAGATCCTCTCCTCACACCCCCAAGAACTGACTCTCGCACCCCTAAGGGGTGCCGGCACCCCAGGTTAAGAACCACTGTGCTAAACACGTGGAGTACTGTGACCTGTTGTGGTAGACAACCTCCATCATCTGCCAACCCGATGAATGCAGCACGCTCACCTTCCACAAGGCCTGACCTCGGTGGTGTTCAGCTGGAAGGTCTGCTCAAAGTTGTAGAGGCTGAGCACTTGCTCATTCAGGCTCTCCAGCTCAATGCAACCCTTAAAGCCTGGCAGCTTCAGTTGCAGAGGAGGCTGTGGGGGGGAAAGCAGCAGCTTCTGAAATGATGGATGCTCAGCAAGCTACAGCGGCTGTTTCTGCCAGGCTTTCAATTTTTTCACACCACAGTCACTGCACCATAATGGCATGCTATGTAAACAGTGTGAATGACATAAAAGCTCGATAATTTATAAAGGAATTTAAATACATATCTGCAATCACAATATTGTGTGAAACAGTAAGAACAATTACTTTGCTGGCTTACAGGCTTGAGTAAGCTCTCTTTGAGGTTGTCTCTCTAAAATGAGGTGTCACTTCCAGCACCTGTAGTGACCCTCTTTGGCCACTAGGTGCTACTGTTTCTTCCTTTTTCCCCCTACATTTGCACATTTCTTTCCACTTGAAGCATCTAAGGTTATTGTATCATCACTACCTGTGTCCCATCACTCACTCCTCTCTGTTTAAACCCTTTCCCGTGTTTAGTTGTGAGAGTTTTTGTAAATCCTTGGCCCTGTATATTCCTAAATCTGTAGCTGAACCCTGTTAATTGTAATAAACCCCTTACGCATACAGATTCAACCATCCTCTTCTGTTCTACCTCATTCGTGACATGAGGCTACTGTGTGTAAACCAACAGACAAACCTTATAAAACACTTTCTTCACAACAAGAAGCAAAATAGCAACAAAGCACAGAATTAACCAAGGACTTCTGCAGGACTAACCATAAACATGTCGGGATAGCCCCCGACGTAGAAGACTGTGTCCTCTGTTGGAAGGTTGAGTAGGCCATAGTCCCCTTTAGCCACCAGGTCACCTTTGGTCACCGTCTTAACCGACCCCTCTGATGTAATCGCCATTTGCCCATACTGCAATGTTCTGTCACAAGAAAAATATCAGCAATGCATTTGAATGGTTCACTTTCATTGTTGAGCCACAGACCTTCTGTAAACATATTCTGACAAGAATTACTACTTCAGAAGCGCCTCACTGAAATTGATAAGTATCAGTAAAACCACAAGAAAGCAGGCGAGCATAAAAGAGAAAAGCACCAATGAGACGCAGGGTGAGATAAGTGCTGCCTCACCTCTCCAAGGCCACGCTGTTGAAAGAGCCGTCAGATCGGATGTCCTGTTCCACCATCTCCTCGGCGGTCTCCCCACCAAGGTTGTACAGCCATCGTAGCTTCTTCCCCACCAGCTTCATTCCCATGAACTCTTTGCTGGCCTTCCGTTCAATTAGGAAGTGTTCATCGTTTATTTCATTATTACGTTTGTGTGCCGCTACAAGGTAGACCCTTAGCTGTACAGCTAAAGCATGGTACCGTGACACACGTCAATTGATCAGAAGAAATATGACAAAAAATTTGGTAATGTTCTATCAGTGAGTCTTTTAGAAAAGGAGAGAGTGAGGAACATTTATTTTCGCCTTTAAATTTCGTCAATCCATTTAATTACCGTAAATGAATAATGGCATCTATAAAGATGCACACATCTGTCACAGACAAATGAGTTTTTAGCTGACTTACATTTCTGTTGCCCAGGTAGAAGACAAACTGCTGAGTTTCATCATCCTGTCGTGTCTTCCTGACAGCCTCTGGGAGCGTGATGTAGAACTTGAGGGAGGTAAAGGCAGCCAGATCTGCCAGGTTACTGGGGTTCCTCACCTGAACGCCTGAGGTGCCGTTAAACTTGACCGGCACGTTCACCTGTGTGGCATGCGAGACCCGATGTTAGGGGCATTTGTGAAATTCGGGAATGCACGAAAGATCGGCACACAGAAAAGGAGATGGATACATACCTACAGCTTTAAAGCCTATTAACTTTTAAACTTCACTATTTAAACATGCTGGAGTGCTGCGAGTATTTTGATTAGTACATCTTTTCCCCCCTATTTCACTTTTAATATAACAATATTGTTTAATGTTTCGTTAGTATTGAAGACACTGTAAGTGTCTGGTTATGTTTGGATGTTTTATCCAGTTTCATGTTAACCTCTGAAGTCTGTATAACCACACAATAATGTTATTGCTGTGTCTGTTGTGTTGTTTGAAATACATTTTTACAACTATACAAAATTTATGTATGTAATTGTAATGTAATGGTTGATGCTAAAGTCAATAACCTATCTACTAGCAAGAAAAGGACATGTTGGAAATTATAAAGATAAACTCAGACTTATAATTTTAAGCTTTGGTTTTTTAAAATACTTTATCTGTTTCTGTAAACACTTTGCCATATTTGTATTTTAATTTTACTTCTTAGTTAGAGCAAGTAAAAATGGTTGTTTTGCTTTAATGAGTATTGTGCATACCATCCATCCATTATCTTAACCGCTTATTCCTGGTGAGGGTCGTGGGGAAACCTGGAGCCCATCCCAGAGCACATAG
>JABJVR010049179.1:0-19443 GCA_025773905.1 Chitala chitala | reverse complement strand
TCTCTCCTCTCTCTGTAGTCTCCTGTCTCTCTCTATGACCTGTACTCTCTCCTCTCTCTGTACTCTCCTGTCTCTCTGTATGACCTGTACCCTCTCCTCTCTCTGTACTCTCCTGTCACTGTCTATGGCCTGTACTTAATCTCACTCTCTGTTCCTGCACACACTGACACACACTCTCTCAGTCTGTATCACACGTTGTTGCACTCCAAACCCCACAACCTCCCCACACTTACCATCTCGTCATAGTTGGGGGCCATGATGTAGGGGTAGCCATAGGGCACGAGGATGAGCTGGCCATGAGAGTGTATGGTGAGGAAGAGGAGAACGTTGTCCTTCATGCTCTCCACGAGCGTTGCCACAGCCTGCGCCTCCTTCTCTGACAGCACACTCGAGCCACAGTATGTCATATCACAGCAGTTTGTTGATACACCGATCACTACAGCGCGGTGGGGGGCAGTGGTAAATGGCACATACACGCCTCTCCATTCTCATTTCTGTGCTACACTTCTGACTTTACTGCAATAGATTAACTTTCCTGTTTATTCTTAAACTGTTTCAGGGGTGTCTGTAGTTTCCTTTGTTTTTAGCCAGCAGTCTAGTTTTCTTTTATCCTTCCTGATCATTTCACAATTGTAAAACTTAATTAAAATGTAAAAGTAATATATATAATTTAAATAAAAGGAGACTGTTCTGTCCTATCACTGACAGCGCAAGATTAAACAAAAATGGACCCACATAACCCTAAACCATGAATGACACAGACTTAATATATTTTTGTTGTTCTAACTTGTGGGCTGTTTTGCTTCTTATTAGCAGTTAATTTACAGACAGAGTGAACTCACTGCCCCAGTTGGCATTGAAGTTCCGGTTCAAGTCGACGCCAAAACAGTCACAGTCAGCAGGGGGAGCAGATCTCGATTTCCTCCACAGACGAGTCTACAGACAGACAGACAGACAGACAGACAGACAGACAGGTTTAATTGGTTTTATAAGGCCTTTGTCATTAATGCAGTACATACAGAATACAGCACTATACTGTACGTAAACAGCACATATGGGTGTATATATAGTTTGAAAAATTAACTTACACTATCATTTACCCAGGAATATATGTAACCATCAATGTTTAGGACAGGTGTGACGTAGAAATCCAGGTCTCGGAGCATGGTGTTCAGCTGCTGGTCTGATTTATAAGTGTTCAGCAGCTGTTCAGAAGGAGATGAGGTGCATCAGTTCATCTGGTCATGCATCTGTGTTACCTGGAGCAGTGAGGACATACTGTGTATCCACCTCCCGGGGGCCCCCACCTCTTTGACAAACCACTGGCAGAATGCAGGCGAGATCCACTCCCTTGCATGAATCCCACAGTCTATCCAGATGACCTTCTTCGATTTGGAGGGGTTCAGTCCAATCTGTGGAGTAGCAATCACATAAGGACGTCCTGGGTTGGCTTTCTAAGAAATGGTTCTCCAACACAGAGAACGTTGGACTGTCTGTGTCACACTGTCCTACCCTCTCCTGTGTTACAGCATTTGTATCCTTACTAGCCTAAATGTACTTTAATGTTCCTGGTGTAAAAGTCTCTGGAGATATATCTTCAGCACCAAGAGGATTTGATTAAGGTACCTTCAAGACGGTGATGTTTCTTTCCTCAAATGTAGTGCCATAAACCATAGAAGATGCCACGTCTGGATGATCTTTTACCACCATCTCTATCCAGGAATTAATCTGTGAAGGACAACACAAACCCAATGTTTCTCCTATACCACATTTAAACGGCAAAGGCTCAGGACTACAGTGAAAACCCCATTCATGGAGTTGACTACAGATCATTCACACCATAAGTGTGTGTCCTCACGTGCAACACCACCTCTTTTCTCAGAGTGCTTCACAGCACTTGTCTTTGTGCCCAACTTCACAGCAATCTGACTGGCTCTTTGTCTTACCTCATCCATGGGATGGTATGTGGTGTAGCTGTAGGTCTGAAGACTAACCAGTCGCTCTGTCTCTGAAACGCTGTCAGCATGTTAGTCAGCATACAGAGTTGTAAATAAATCAGTGAAATTTGTAGACTACAGGTAAGGGAGTCCAGAGAGGTGATTAGGACTGACATTTCACCTTTCCAGTACAGGAAAATGTCATAGAGACAATTTCGTCAGCCACAGTATGATGTTTATGCTTCTGTTGCTTTAACTGCAGTGGTATTGTAATTATATTCTAATTATCTGCTAACAAGCCAAAAACAGCCCGAAGTCACAAAACTCAACTGACATACAAAACCTAGAGGAGACACTGCGTGAAGTTTCCATTCTCCCCAAAAGTGGCCGGGCGCTCACCTGTATGAGGCTCCATCGCTGCTCTGCAGGAACAGAAGAAGTAGCAGTCCAACACAACTTTCCATTCTGTGCTCCTCCTCAGCTGTAGAAGTCCAAACAACCTGTGTCCTGTCAGCACCTGACCTGCGCTGTAATTTATATATTATATAGGCGTAATAATCTGATAACTGTCTGCCTTTGAGCCTCCGCCCACTAAACACTTTGCCCTCATGAGTAACAGGTACATCGGCATTATCATGGCCATCATGTGAAATCTACTGTTCTTCGTCCAGTAAACGCGACATCCACACAGCATTACGTCTAGGAAACACGCGAACTGAGTCTCTTACTCCCAAACTGAACACAACTGACGGCCATTGCATGTGCTATGAACTCAATTTTACATGTTCTTAACTTGTCAGTTATTATGCAGCATCAGCAAAAACCGTAAATATTAACAATGGTTTTCCGCAGGAAGTTCAAAGTCTGTCCAGACAGGTGATTGCAGATAAAAAAAGGGTTTTACTGTGTGCCATTAACCGCCTGTTATTACCTTAGTTAACCGCTGAATGAGTGTGTATGGCCGCGTTCATAAACGTGTGAAGTCTTTACACACCTCACCTGCACGGCACACTGACATTACACTGCAAGATGCCCATAGGAGCTTTAACGTTTTTAAGCGTTCATCATCTGTAGCTCGGTCACCTTTTCACAATTTTACTGGTGTTTTTCAGAAGATGTCGTACAGAAGTGATATGAGAATTATGAATGTTCATGTAAGAAAAAAATATATTATTTGTACTCTTAGGGGAAAAAATAAATGTGTTTTGCGGAAATAATACGGATAAAAATCGAAGTAAACTATTAAATAATTTACAGCTCATTCGAAGCATTTGCGAACTGGACACCGTTAACGTGCTGCTTACGCTGAGATGTTACCGC
Organism: Chitala chitala; assembly: GCA_025773905.1. NCBI lineage: Eukaryota > Metazoa > Chordata > Actinopteri > Osteoglossiformes > Notopteridae > Chitala > Chitala chitala. The sequence goes on along the minus strand of JABJVR010049179.1, from coordinate 16,186 downwards.
CCCCGTTACCAGCGTGGGAAAAAAGTCGGGAGCGGGTTTGGTGGACTGTCGGGTTTCACCACTCGGGGGCTTGTGAGCCCATAGCGCTGTGCTGGATCCCAAACACCCCAGGCACACAACAGAAGCGCTTCCATGGGGCTCGCAAATGTGTTTCGCTCTTTGTGCTGCTGTGGACAGAAAGCATGGCGAAACGCTGAAGCGAAGGAGACTCTCCTAAACTCAGGGTGAGGACCGTGCGTCGAGCATCTTCAAGAGCAGTTTAGAGCGATTTATTTCATACAGAGGATAACTCACACCATATTCTTATTTGGCTATGGACTTACTTAAAATAGGATAAGTATTATTGTTGTTTTTGTTGTCGTTGCTGTATAGGTTGATATGTATATACTGTATAGTATAAAAACATTCTAATATCTTCTGTGAGAATTTTAGAGGAATCGCATGTTAGTCTGATAGTCACAGAACTGCAGGACTGGCGTATCATTAGGCTTGTACTTGTGATCCAGTACAAGGGCACGAGGGTAGCTCCATCACCTTTGGTTATGTGTTAGTCAGGGATTCAACATGTGCTGGGGTCAGGTCATCCACATGAGTGCACTGGTGGTGCTGACCTGAACACCTGCGTGCAGCTCTAGGTGTCAGCCTGAGCCACACAGGTGCGGTCCAGCTCTCACCAGAGCACGTGTGGTCCAGATCTGACCAGGGCAGGTGTGGTCCAGATCTGACAAAGTCAGGTGTTGTCCAGCTGTAACCAAGGCAGGTGTGGTGCACCTCTGACCAGGGTAGGTGTGGTCCAAATCTGACCAAGGCAGGTGTGGTGCACCTCTGACCACGGTAGGTGTGGTCCAAATCTGACCAAGGCAGGTGTGGTGCACCTCTGACCAGGGTAGGTGTGGTCCTAATCTGACCAAGGCAGGTGTGGTGCACCTCTGACCAAGGTAGGTGTGGTCCAAATCTGACCAAGGCAGGTGTGGTGCAGTTCAGGTGTTGGAGCTCCAGAGTGCTGGTAATAGAACAGCCCTGGAAGATGGAGTGTGGGGGAGAACTGCAACTTCACACTGTGGAAGCATCAGGTACCCATCCTCACTGCCACCTGTAATCCACCTGCTGATCAGATCCCACCTGTCTCAAGGCAGTGGGTGTGACTCAGATGTCAAGACCAAGGTGGATCAGGGGTGGATACCCTGGGAGAGCCCGCAGGTCACCTCACCTGTCACGGAGACAGGGTCTGACAGTGAACTGCACACCTTCATCAAGATGAGGAACCAGGTGGACAAGGACACAGAGGTGAGCTTCCCACCGTGCACTGCACAGATGTGTAAGCGTCACACGCTAACACTGCACACACATGATGTCGTGTAAACAACAAAATTTTTAGCACATCCCATACTACGCATTTGAAAACACAATTTTCCTGTTAGATGAAGTGTTTTCCCGGAAAGTGATAGAGGTGGACGTGTTTTACTTGTGTTGTGTTTAGCTGCATTGTGCCGTCTCTCTGGTGACTGGTAATTCTACACCCAGTGAAGGTCAGAACATGTGCCACAGAAATACCACTGGTGTTCATAAGCATTAGCATGTGACTGCTGGCCCGCCCGCCTGCCTGGCTCTGTGTGTGTGTGTGTGTGTGTGTGTGTGTGTGTGTGTGTGTGTGTGTGGTAGAATGTGAATCTCTAGCATGTGACCCAAGAAATGATATTGTGTAACTTTAGGAATTACAAGTGAATCACCTCCCCCCATGGAGGTCTTCTCAATTTAACCTCCTTACCCCCCAAACCTGATATCACAACTACAGAGTGTAAAAGTAGCCTGAGGTAGGTGTTCTACTGCCACACAGGTCACCGTACACATGCACTAAACCTCTGAGGTGTACAGGTGGTGTTTTTTATGCCAGATTGAGGACTGTTGTAATGTTGCTCTCAAGAATTCAACACCACTAATATTGCACAGCTCTGACTTGGTGTGAATTCCTTCAGTCTAGCTCTGTTACTCTATAATATTTTAAGTGATTATGAGTAGTAACATCAACCGCTGTACTGTACACATGTAACGTGCTGGAAGTCCAGACACGTGAGAAACTAGCAGTTCAGCTCGGCTTTCTTCTCCTCCTGTCCCATGACTTCAACACAAGTCCAGCCCATGTGCTGCTGTCTCAGGCCACATTGTGAATAAACTGTCTGTCGGGTCGAAGGCTGGCATGCCGAGGCCCACGAGGTCTTTGGAGAAACTCGTTAATGGTTGTTATCCAAATGAAGGTAGAGGGCCAGCACATGACCAGGCCCTGGTGAACAGAGGTCCTCTTTTACTCCTGTCCAGGCCCGGCTTGCCTTGGTTTTATTACCGCTGTGTAGGAGGCCAGCGTTATGGTGGGGCTCTGCTTCTGTGTTCTGTCCTCCTTCTGGGAGGATGCTGCTTTCTGACAGGCTGCCTTCTTCATTTCTGCCACACTATTTGTTCACTTTCCTTCCTCACGTTCCATGACATGGTCTGCAGAAAAGGCTGATAACAGTAATAATACACATCAAAATTATGTCAGTATACATTGCTTGTTAGTTATATCATGTTAGCGCTGATAAAATATTCACTGTTTCATTCCTTCCTCTTCCTCTTTGACTCTTTTGCCATCACTCTAAATTTCTCACTTTGTCTCTCTTTCTGACTCCTCTCTGTCTCTCTCTCTCTCTCTCTCTCTCTCTCTCTGTCTCACTCTCTCTCTCTCTCACTCTCTCCCTCTCTCTATCACTCTATCTCTTTTTCTCCCTCTCACTCTCTCTCTCTCTCTCTCTCTCTCTCTCTCTCTCTCTCTCTCTCTCTCTCTCTCTGTTTCTTTCTGTCCCTCCCTCCCCCATGTTTCTCCATTTAAGGAGTGGGAGAAGTTGAACTACGACATCCACATACTGAGGTGCACCATGCGGCAGGTGAGCGCCAGGTGGAAGAAGATCCTTCTGCAGATGGGTGAGACAGACCTCCCTCCCTGTTCTCTTTTGCCATGTCACCTTCTGTCCCCTTGTCACCTGTCATCTTGGCAGACACTCCCTCTGTCTTCTCAGCTGGCCTTTCTTCTGTGCTTAAAGGACCACCCTCATTCACAGAATGCCCTGATTGGTCCTGTCCTTGCACCATCCTGTGTGTGAAGGACACACGTCAGCTCTTTGTTCCTCCTGAAGGTTACCAGAGTGAGGTGGAATCCTTGCTGGAGGTGAACAGGCCCAGTGTGAGGATGTCTATGTTCAGGGCCAGAGAGCTCCTTCACATGCTGGAGGAGGAGACCAGCCTGTTCCCTAGAGGGTTTCGCACCCCAGAGAAGTACCTCTTCATCATGGTACAGCCCCCCTAGCCACCCCCATCCTTCATCCTCATGTACAGCAGGCTGGCCCTCCAATCAGTCCTCTTATCAACAGCTTAGAGGTTGAGGAGATTGGTTTAGAACATGATGCTGCTCCAATTCTCAAAGAGACGGCAGCTGGTGTGCCATAAGTACCCACGGGGTATAGCTGCTGTATGTAGGGACGGACAAACAAGGTCTCAAAACAAACGAAGTTATTTCCACGTGCAGTCCATGGTAGATAATTGATTTAAAGCAGTCACTGATGGAGGACGTACAAAACCTCCACTGAGAGTATGAGTTTTATCCTTCTGATTGGCACTATTACGCTACTTCTGTAGCAGCCTAGAATGTAACCTCCTATATTTCACCTTAAACACCATCAGAAACAGCAGGATAGTATGGATGGCAATGTTGCTAACATATCAGCTGCCTGTTTAACCAGCATCATAATCAGTGATTTTTACAAATTTGTTTGTGTTTGGTTTCTGAATGGCTTGGCGGTGGTTTTGAAACAAAGTAATACTCCTCTTGGTGTTATCTTCTCATTAGGACCGCCTGCTCTCCCTGGACAGTGCTGAAGACTTTTTTCAGCTGGCTAAAGAGAAGTACCCAAAGCACTGAAGCTGCGTGCAGTGACCATCCTGTGGACATGACCGCTGGAGTGTGGCTGAGCTTGGCGTGCCATAAACCAATGGAGAGTATTGCTTAACAGCGATTTTCCCAGGTTGCACTGGGGTGAACACAGTTTCATACACCTGATGTCTACTATGTGTAACCAGTAATACCACTCCCCTGGAATCCTGTTTGTCTGTTCTGTTTATGCTGTTTAGGAAAGCTTCATTCATCTGACTGAGCACTAGTCAGATTCCTCCTAGGTACCTATCCTCCTCCCACTCCTCCTCACCCAATACGAACTTACAGTGTGACAGGCAGCCCTTGACTGACAGATGTGTTTTTACTAAACTCTTTACTAAACACATGTAACATCTTGACACGTTTCCCTGGTCCTGGGTATGACTGCAATGTGTTAATTTTTTTGTCATTTAAAGTTTAGTGTATAAGATCTTCTTCCAACCAACCAGGCAGGCTGTAAAACTAACAGTAGTTAGTGTTGGGGCTAAAGGAGTGACTGCTTCAGCTGGTGTGTGTGGTGTATGGTGTGTGTACACATGTTACCCAGGCAACAGAGAACACCTCTCATTACGTACTTATTGCCACCTTCACATGACTCAGTAATGGTCTGTTCTGTGGCCCAGTGGTGTGGAATGCTGGAGTATTTACAGGTTAGAGATTCACCAAGTCATACAGACAATAGCTGGGATTCATTCCCATGTCCAACCCAGCTGCTCTTCCCAAAGCAACTGAGATTCAAAACAGTGTGTCCATGTGCGGCTGTCCAGGAGGGTTTTTGCTCTGTGCTCTGAGGACTGACTATGACAGTACAGGTCGTCCCCAACTTACGATGGAGATGCGACGACCCCATCTTAACTTGAAAATATCATAAGTTGAGACAAAATAAATACGCGCTCTAACAGCGAGACCACCGAACTGTGTATATGTGCTCTAACAGCGAGACCACCAAACTGTGTATATGTGCTCTAACAGCGAGACCACCGAACTGTGTATATGTGCTCTAACAGCGAGACCACCAAACTGTGTATATGTGCTCTAACAGCGAGACCACCGAACTGTGTCGATCGCTGGCGAGAGTGAGGCGTCTCACAAGGCGGGAGACACGTACATCCCGGCAGCGTCCCAACCTATCGTACCGCATACACTGCTACGTTTGCCTGCCGTGCAAAACTTGAAATATTTTTACAATTTAGTCATATCGTTATCCTCATCGTAAGATTGAAAAATTGTTAGTGAAACCATCGTAACTTGGGGACCGTCTGTAGCACTTCAGAGATGCAATCTTAGTTAACGTCACGTTTCACACACCTCTGTTTCGCTGGTGAGAGTTTTTGCCAACTTCAAGGCTATTGACAAGTTTATTGAGGCTTTTGAATCAATGCCAACCATGTATTGAACAAAAGCTGTAAATACATCTGTGTGTTTTCCAGCCAAGATTTGTTTGAGTTTGACAGTGTTTTTTATTAGTAACAGTAATTCTTGGTGTAACGAACTGCACACACCAAATGAGGATCCAAGTACAGAGAATTTATTTACCTAAGCCTGAAAGCCATTCGTCATGAAGTGTATGAAGATAACAAAAGCCAGCACAACAGTCCAAAAGGAAATACAGGGGCAGGTGAGACACAGGGGCAGGTGACACACAGGGACAAGTGACACACAGGGACAGGTGAGACACAGGAGCAGGTGACACACAGGGACAGGTGACACACAGGGACAAGTGACATACAGGGGCAGGTGACACACAGGGACAGGTGAGACAGGGGCAGGTGAGACACAGGGACAAGTGACACACAGGGGCAGGTGACACACAGGAGCAGGTGAGACACAGGGACAGGTGACACACAGGGGCAGGTGACACACAAGGGCAGGTGAGACACAGGAGCAGGTTTTTGAGACCCAGAGAAGACATCTGATAGTTGATGTTCCCTTATGGTATACTGTACATATTTCAAATGAATTAATATATGGTATATATATTTTCATGAGCAATTGTCAGGTGTTATTTAAAAGCAGTTTTTACTCTACCATAATAGTGATTAATTACTCATATTCCAGTCCTGTTCATCTTTACTGACGTGCTCACACACTACTCGCTTCCTATATGTCACACCACACAGAAATTAATACAACTAGAGGAACTGCGAGTTATTATCTAGCACCTCATTGCCCCTCTTGACCTTTCCATTCTTGACGGGGGGACAAACACACAGACCTAATGTCCATGATATTGCATGTTGCGGTAAAGTTCGTGCTGGAGTGATGAGAAAGGTGAAAACAGGGCCTGCATCAGTTTGGTGTACGTTCTCAATATCACCAGCAGAGGGGCCCAAAGTTCACTTTGGACCAGACGTCAACCATGACAAGGTATTAAAATATGCAAAGATGAATGGGTCTTCTCAGATTAATGGGAATAATTAACGTTTTCCAAGACAAGTAAAAGAAAAAACGTTTTAGTCCAAATAATGTCTGTTATTGTCCATTAGGGTGATGTGCAGTCTTTTGCTGTGCTCATCAAACACATAAATCACTTTTAGTACAGTTACTTGTGGGTGACCTACATATTGCCATCGTTATGGCCTATATCACATAGCTGGAAGGAGGTCTGGAACAAAACAGAGTCGTGGCGAACGTCCATGAGAAGGTGAGGAGGCCTCACTCTTGGCTTTGACAGAGCTGGGAGGCAGCTTCCACCTTTTCCCCATTAGGCTGGCCTGCTGTCGCAGTACTGAGCATGGCCGAGGTTACACTCCTCCTCCTGAAGATGCTAGAGAAGTCAAAAGTGATAATGATGTCATACCCTGAGTGCACAGAAATGCAAACATTACAAAAACTTGGTGGGGGCTGAGAGCACCCCCTCCTGTTGCCAGGGACTGTGACTGCTGCCATGGTCTACCTAACTTCTCTTTAGCTATTTTTACAGCTGCTCAGTCAACACTTTTATGTGAAGTGACACTGCATATTTAGTTTTGAAATTCACTGTACGAGTTGAGGATAAACTGAGGCGAGTCAGCACAAGCAGAATGCTGCTCACACACAAAGCAAAATCATTCCAGAAACAGAACAGAAGAAGCTTGACAGTAACCTATTTTCATAGCCTATCATTGTGGTATAGATATTGTTTCTTTCCTCTTTAAATAAGTGGATATTTCACTATTCACACGAAGTATCATACACGATGGTCCAACAGCAGTCCCCGGGAAAGTTTACAGGGCATGTCCTTAATCACATGACTGTCCTGGAGCACATTCACCACCGTACCTCTGGTCCAGCATGCCGCCTCAGGAGAATCACCTTGCCTTCTATGCTTTTTGTCCTCACACCCCTATGACTGGACTGTCAGCAGAATTCATCTGGATAACAGTAGATGATGAAGGACTCTTCCACCAGGCTAGAGTGAGCTGCCAGCTAGCACTGTCAGTAATGGGTGGACAGTCTGAGCCTGATGGGAAGACAGTATCCTGCCAGGAGGTGTCTCACCCCCAGCCCATATTCAGGTGCCAGGCTGTGCCCACTTCCCAGCTGGATGGCGATGTCCACTGCCCCCTGTGCACTTGTCACGGAGGGGCAGAGAGGGACAGTATGGCTGCTCTGTGTGCAGCTGCGACAGTGGGGCCAGGCAGGTGAGAGAAGACATAGTTCTGTCAAGAGGAAGAAACCCCCCCTATTTCCTCAGGATAGACTATTTTTAGAGCAAGGCACACCACTCAGGTAGATGGGGCTTGTGTGTGTGTCACAAACGTTCCTGAGGACACACACTCCGGACATGTTGATGTACTCTGGAAAACCCCAAAGTGTCACATGGCAGTCTGAGGTGTCTGCTGTTCAGAAACGAGGAGATACAAGCTGCTTTAACTGAGCAGAACACACTTTTACCCCATCACAGTGGGACGTGCTGCACTTCATCTCAGGAAAATTTTACAAAGCCTTGGGGAGAGCAGAGACAGATTATGAATCATTCAAATCATGATTTGAGCCAAGGGGTACGTATGATTTGGAACAATACTCACCCTCTGTGGGGCCAATCAGACAGATAGCATATCACCTCAACACTTTTTCAGAAAGCAAAGAGAATGTGTGTGTGTGTGTGTGTGTGTGTGTGTGTGTGTTTTTCAGGGTATGAGACACATGGAGATGTCTGATGTATCTGTGTCTCACCCCTGATGCCGTGTTCCGTTTCTGCTTTATCTCCAACACTGCTAGTGCTCTCTGAACTTCAACATGTTTTAAATTCTCATGTGAAACTAGTCTTTCGCCTGTTGACTTTGCTTTGTCCAGCATTATAAGAAGTCCCCATTTCTGGACACATTTTGCACAAAGGGAGGGAGATATTTATGCACTTAAAACAAACATCTGAATGGATTTCATTTGCTGATGACCTATGAACATGCAACACTGAATTTGACTACTTTAAAAAGGCAGGCTGGTAAGATACTGTGTAGTGAGTGTGTGTGTGTGTGTGTGTGTGTGTGTGTGTGTGTGTGTGTGTTGCAGAATGACATCCAAATAGTGCACGCTGACCTGTCCTTCTGGGAGATGTTTCACAATACTGCTCTGGGGTTCTTACACCCACTGACCTGTGTTAATGGGTCGCAGAAAAGCGCATAGTATAACCTGAGCAGTGCTGTAACAGTTTGCATCGGTCCTCCTTATGATGGGTAGAAAATGCTGGATTTGGCTCCTCTGTTTGCCTGTGAAGCACACAAGCTCTCCTCAGACATTCCTCTGGAGAGAGGCCACACATCTCAGATAGCCAACCTTTGAGACAAAGAACCATTCTTGGCACGAACTGACTTTTATATTTAAATCAGAAACTTATTTTTTTCCTCTTTTGTATTTTTTTTTTCTGACAAAAGATATACATATTGCGTGTTTTTGTCATTCTTTATGGTCGTACTGTCTCAGGTCTTGTGCATTGATGGTTCGCGTTAACCATGACTTGTACCGTAAGTATTTTTTCAATTGTAAATCTGGAAGGTTGTAAAAGGCCAGAGTTGGAGCGCTATGATCATTTGTTATATGGAAGGTTCATTACAAGACACCACCCTTGTCCATGTGTTTGGTGTTTTTATTACTTCTTAAGAAGTTCTTGTGAGGGACCCCTGAGCCCTGAGGGGTAGATTAATGCTGACCTCAGTATCCCAGCAGGCTCTGGTTGTCATTCTGAGTGCAAAGCTTATCTGCAGGCCCTGGTCTTCTGTCTCCCCTTGCTGTGGTATCATGTTGGGTGTTTATGAAGAAGTTACAATCAGGGTCCTGTCTTTTCTCTTCTAATATTGAGCCTGTCCTTTAAATCATCTTTACACTCGGGTTAATGTATCTGTTGCTGCTGTCAGTCCGGTAGACCTGCATGGAAGCCTTCTGCATTCTCATTTTATCTGAAAAACCTTCATCTAAACGTGCATTTCGGAAAGATTTGTGTTAAAATAAGCTTGGAATGCATTTCTCTTGCACAAGATTTGTGGCAAAAATTCCTTTATCCAACCACAGAGGACTATGAAGTCGACATCATAGATCACATGACTTTAAAATTTTTAACACCTTCTCATTAAGAAACAAGAGTGTGTTTATATCTGTATATCAAGCATCATCTGAGCACTGAAATGATCACTGTTTACTCAGACTCTGTGGCTTGGATAAAGTGTGAAGCCCCAGTGCCTCATGGGAAAGGACACCCCATGAAACTTGTGAAGATGAGCAGCCCGCCACTGGCGCCTTCGGTCCCATTCATCTGTCGATGTTCCTTCTGGTTTTCTGACCTCCATTAAGAAAGGCATTTTCATCAAAATAAAGAGTGCTGGAATCGTGGTTATTCCTGTCAATACCACACAGACACACGTGCACGCCCACGCAGACACACGTGCACGCCCACGCAGACCCACGTGCACGCCCACGCAGACACACGTGCACGCCCACACGTGTGATGTGGTGCATTCCGACTCTGACCTTGGGGCACACCCTGAGCCACGGTCGTGCCTAACAGCAGCTGAGGCGTAGACCTGAAACCCTGATTTATGGGCTCTAATAGGGGACCAGCAGTAGGGCACAGAGAGACTATATAAAGGCCCATGGGAGTCTAGTGTGCAACATACAGTTACCCCCATTATTACTAGCACCACTCATTACTGCAGTGGGCTCACTCTGGAAATATTTCCTCAGATTATTCTTTTTTTACTTCACATTTTATTCATGGTTCTTAAGAGGTTTAGGGGGTGATGAATGCCTTGCTCATCTGTGTGTGTGTGTGTGTGTGTGTGTGTGTGTGTGTGTGTGTGTTTGCTCACACAAGACACCGTCCTGGTTACACCGGAGTCTCTCTTTTTAATGATGTGACTTCAGGTCTCTCTTCCTGCTGAACCCCACTTCTAAGAAGGCCTGATCTCTTTTGGCCCAACACAGTTTAGTGCTTGTCTGTGTCTGATGGATATGTACAGATGTCAGAAGTTTCTGGATGCGCAGGTCTGTCTGTAGCTTGCATAAGGCCTCTATGAACCCAGTATAGGGTGCAGGACTCCGTACCACAGCTAATGACTGATAGCATTTAGCTTTATGGTGTTTATTTCTTTTTCAGAACCACAAATACGTAATAGAGAACCCCCCTCTATTGTCTCCCTCTTTGTCATAATTTTGTCCTGGGGCCCCAGTGTTCACCAGAGCGCCCCTTCTCTCCCCCATCCTCTGCACATCTCCCCCCATCCCCATCAGAGCCAGATGGCCTGAAATCTGAAACATCGAAGGAGCCCCAGCTTTAGCTTGTGCAGAGGGTAGCATTCTCAGCCACATCTGGAAAGGACAGAGTAAACAAATTAGCAAAATGAGAAAAGGGGCGGAGCATTGACAGGAAGTGCGTAATGCACTAATAAAAGCAACAGGAGGTTTGTGTTACCTTTTAGTAGTCAGAGCAGAGTTGAATTATGGTTTTTGGAAATAAGATTAGTTGGTCTTTCTGAGCACAGTGAGGCACGTTAGAGGTCTGCTCTTCACGCTGCATGCTCCTCTGTAATCCTGTTTAACTAGATAACACTCAAACTGCGCCCTTTGTTTGTTCAGCTTTCCAAAACAGTAGGGTCTGGAGGAAATTTACCCCTGCTCACCAAAAACAGCCTCCAAAACCCACCAAGGGGCTTTTCAATATCTGAACAGCATACCATATACATGTGGGTGGTCAAGTGTAGACAGCGGGGCTCTGTGAGGCTGTCCTACAAAATACTCAGTCATAGCAGTCCCAAGTGAAGCTCCTGAGATACACGTTAAAGACAGACCTGCAATGTTTATTAAAGGAAGACCTTCAAAGTGGGACGGGTCCTGTTGACACTGCTGTAATGATTTAAACAGTGAGGTATAGTTCTTCAATGCTTGATGTCAGCATGAAGATTGAACATTGTAGTAGGGTTTAACTTTTGTGTCTTAGAGACAGGTAATTTACCTGAGTATATCACAAGTCAGGGGACTTTAAGGAAGCTTGTACAGGTACGGGAGTTCTGGTGATTACGGAGGACCATCCAGCACTTGAGAGTCATGCTAAGATGATCAACCAGGCTTAGAGCTCTAAGAGGAACTTTCTAGGCTGGGACTTGAAGCCATTGGCATCATGCTTCCAAATCACATCGGTATATGTATACTGGATATGGTCTTTTAGAGGTTTCATCAATAATTTTTAAGCTCACGCTGCTGATAGCAGCTTGTTGACAATGTTTAGAATAACTACATTAATAGAATGTACCAGTGTGCAGTCAGGCCACCTCGGCCACCTTTCATCCAGTGACATCTGAGCTGTGAACTTTTTCAGACACTCTTAGTTTTCAAAGTTATTTTGATGCTCAGAGTCAACAGCAGCTCTCTGCTAGACAGGACTGCAGAGCAGGCAATGTGACTGAAGTGTGAGCACTAGGCCCCAGTGAGAGGTCAGCCTGGGACACACTCCAGGGGTACGTGGGGGTGATAAACGGCTGCTGTCTGTTTAGTGTGAGGTGATGCTGCCTTTGACTCCTTACGGTCTGACTCTGCACACAGCGCATGACAGACGGCCTGGAAAATGAGTCCCCCTCTATGTTAACAAAGGGGGGCAAAGCGGAGGCGTGCGATGGGGGTGAGTCACAGCTGCAAAGGGTGGGGGTGAGAGGCGTAGGTAAGGAGTGTCCGGGGTGTACCCCCCCCCCCCCTCGCCTTATGGACTCAAATTCCAGCCACCACTGAAATGGGGTTAATTTCAGTGGTCTCTGTGCTCACATCCCAGTGAAGGCTTTTCCCAGCCCAGAGACTCTTCCTGCCCCAGGCCTCAAGTACAGCTGCCACTGAAACACAATACATTTATACCTATGACATCAGCTCCGTTTCTGAGGGGTACAGGCCTGCTCTCAACTGCCTGCATGGAGAGTCAGCAGGACAGCCAAGGCGCTGAGGTCCGAAACGTTCTCTTTAACCTGCTCTGGGGGGGTGGGGTATTCTTGGGGCACCTCTGGCAAAAGTGAAGCAGATCCAATATGAGACTCTGAAATGGCCCATGTGGAGAGGGGTAGGTCAGGAGGCCTTCTGCTCTCTCCAGGTCCTGAGGTGGGGCACAGGGGAACAGGGCCGCAGGCTGCTTCCAGACTCCTGCTTACATTGAGCTTCACTGGCCCCCCCAGAGACAAAACCACAGTGACGAGGTATATGTGTTTGCCTGGGCTGAGTCACTGCCAGCTATCACCGACTTGCAATTTTGTGACCCTCGATGATGAAAGCAAAGTACTCAGCCACTCAGCGGCCAGACTTCCAGATGGCCTTAGTTCAGGTTCCTTTTTTGAGCAGGAGGGTCCATGTACAAATGATGACAATGTCAAAGTGGCAGCTGCTTCATCGCTGACTATCTAGGCGAGACGCCAGTCGCACATCAAGGGTTGCCTAATATTTTTTCCATTTTGCTTCTCTCTTTCCCAACCCCTGACTGCCTGCCAAAGGGTCACAAAAGATCATGCTTCCATTGTTTCTGAACAGTTACCTCGTCCACCTACTGACTAAGTTCCCATGTGCATGAGAAACTGCGCTTCTTTCTTATTGTCTATATTAGAACATTTCCGCTGATTCAGGACTTGCCCACAAGCCCACAATGTCCTTGGAGACCCTTGCGATTTCAAGCTGCATTTATGTGAGCCCTTTCCACACATCTGTCTTGCTCAGTCACATAAATGCACGCATGCATTCTGCCATCTTGTGATTCGTGATTGGATATGTTAACGCACTGTTCTGCACCAAGCACAACGGTTGGCAGAGATGATCATTAGATTAACCGAGTGCAAACTTGTTTTTAAAGGTTTTCACTGCTTAAACTATCACTACGTAAAATACTTGTGAACATAGGGCAGGGTTTGGTGACGAGCAAAAACCATGTTGTCTGGTGTAGGGATTAAATGTAAGAATATCTCTTAATGGGTGAATTTTCCAAGCACTGTAGATATTTTTTGTGCCTACATCCAACATCCTGTATGGGTTCTGACAAAAACATCCTCTTGAGTTACACACTGACGGTGTTTATAGGAAGTCGTGCTGTGTTGTCACGACTCTTCAGAGGGGTTCCAAAGAATTATTTTGAATCATTCTTGCTCAGTGCTGTCATGAAAGCGTAAGGTATAGGCAAAAGGCGACTTCCAGTGCACAGTGCATCTCCAGACTACCCTGCTCTGAGGGATGCAGTTACTGGTCCTGATGCTGAGGGGAGTGGGAAGTAGAAGTGCTTCGAAGGCAGCCAATGGCCCAACAGGTAGGACATCAGGCTGGGATGCAGCAGATTTCAGTCTTGCCCTGGTCTCCACATGTCTCTAGTTCCCCAAGTGCTGAATGACAGCCGCTCACTGTTGCCCCCCCATGACACTAAAAGCTCAATTAAATCCTTTATCAAACAGCTTTGTAAAAAATTGTTCAGTGACGTTTTCCTAACAACCAAATTATCACTAGTCTAATATGCAAAATGGGAAGGAAGTATTTTGTAATGTTTTTGCAATATTCATGCAATGTTTCTAATACTCAGAGTGAGTTCTGAGGAGCAGCTGACTTGGAAACAGGGCAGAAGGGACGTTCCCACACACACATCAGCAGGCAGTTCTGGAGCTGGGAAATTCCAAAAAGATCCAGAAGGACAAAAGTCCGCACTTTTGGGGGAGGGGATTTTAGCTCTTCTTTCCATGGCGCGCTTTCTCAAAATTAACCACAAAATGGGATGAACCTCTGAACTCAGATATTCATATCGAGAGGTAGTACCAGTCCTGTCTGACAGACTTCCTGCTGTTGTTTTCTCAGGGGCAGCTGTAGAAGCTCCCCCCCCTACACGTTTGTTTTTCAACACCCCCTCCCCCTCCTCCCCCATTCCCCTGGGGGGTACTCGTCCATTTTACCGAAATTCAGCTCTCATACTAAGCCCCTGAACAATAAACACACGGAATACAGCTGCAGTCCCTCAAGTGCTAGCTAGAAATCAATTAAGCAGCTTCCTTGCAACCAACCAGAGACAAGAAACTCCAAAATCACCAAATCAGGCTGTTTTATAGTGCAACAATCCTGTGTATTATTAAATATGGGGCAAAAACACAATATCTCCATTAAACCATTGTCCACACAGGTCATACTTGCAGTTCACACAATAATGTTTATGGCTTTCAAGTGTTCAAGGGTCTCTAACCGTTTAGTGTGTTTTAATAATGAGAAACCTGTCATAGTCAATGACATTGTGTGAAACAATAGCACTGTGATACTGACCACTACATCCAACAAAAGACACCCGCTTTCAGTTACCATGGAATGTTGGGAAGAAAACGTATTTTAATTTAAAAAATGCTGTGAATTCAATAATGTATAGAAAAAAGCAGACACATTTGAAGCTGGTTGGCAAATGCACAACAAAAGTGACAAAAATGTCCAGTTTGAACTGAGATTATGGTCCACCCACCCAGATCAAACACAGGATGGACCTGCTAAAATGTTAACTTTCTGCAATGATTCTATTGGTCAGTTGCATTTCTGAGTCACATGGTTTGTTTCTATGAAGTTTCCTTTCTGCTCCGGCTGTCTTGCTGCTTGCATTAATAACCCAACCCTTTCCGCCTCCTCCCTGGGTAAACGAATTCCAGGAGGCCTTCTCTCATTTATAAGTAACCAGTGTATTTAAAGAAAAGAAACTTGGCACCTTCATTGAACTGTATGATTAGACTGGTGTTTTCCACTTCTTGAAAACTTCACATCAAATCATCTAACAGAAGCAGCCTTCAGCTTGGATGGGACATTACTGTAGCATATCTGAGAAACTGTCAGCTCTTGTGGGGGGCGTACCACAATTTAATGCCCATTGGCAGTAGCATTTCTCGTGTGAGGTGTCACCAGAGGCTTGTTCATACATGTTGGCGGTCCAGTGTATCCCTTTACACTGCCCTGACATCAGAGATGATACCCCTCTAACACACACACACACACACACACACACACACACATATTCAATAGCTGCTCCTGTGTAATATTGTGCAGAAACTACCTGAGGGGTTTCATTTAATGTTCCAAATGATGAAGGATGATAACAAACATCAAGGGTGACCTGAACAATGAGATCATTGATCTCTCCCAGCTTTGGAATGAGCAACTCATTGTTGCCATGGTGATGGATTGACTTTGAAGGACAGGCCTCATCGTAATCCACCCACTTTAATGTGTTGACTAGCTTCTCCGTCTCTGTGCCGGTACTGCATCATTCCTTTAGTCTCTGTTGGCCTAAACAGCAAAACAAAAAGTGTATGAAACCTCAAGGGCACTGTTTATGGCTCCCTGTAACTTCATTGGACAGTATGATTCTTGAAAGCCATAATGCTTGAAAGCCATGTAGAGTGATTATGTTTATGAGAGGCCCATTATTCTCTTCTGGCTGTGATTGATCTGTTCCGCGCCCCCCTCCCCAGCTGAATGTCATCTTTGCCATTTGGGAGGTGGCCTTATACCTCATTGCACTGTAGAGCATTAGCATTAACCCTTTGCATCCCCAACCCTTCGATCCTCCAGCCCAGATCTGCACTGTTCAGATAATGTCCTGGCAGGCTTATCAATGGCAACATCCATCCATTATCTTAACTGCTTATTCCTGGTGAGGGTCACGGGGAAGCCTGGAGGTCATCCCAGAGCACATAAGGCGCAGGGCAGGGGACACCCAGGGCAGGGCGCCAACCCACCACAGGGCACACACACACAACGGGCAATTTGGACACACCA
>JABJVR010049178.1:43325-60345 GCA_025773905.1 Chitala chitala | reverse complement strand
AGGGAGAACATGCAAACTCCACGCACACAGACCCAAAGCGGGAATTGAACCCCAGGCCTGGAGGTGCGCAGCGACAGCGCTAACCACCACGCCACCGTGCCGCCTTTGTAAAGAACAGGAAAGCCTTTATTATCCTTTATAATCGTCATTCTGGCTTTTGCTCGCAAGAAAAGAATTTTAATTATAACCTTATAATGCTAAATGTACATGGCCGTATTTATGAATGTACAAGTCACCTGTGTCACCATATTTCCCTATCATTCAATTTTTATATATTTTTTTTAGTTTTTAAAAAGATTATCTCTGAAAACAATTACAGATAAATCAAATGAGAAATTGCAGGCCAATATAAATTGACTAATTGACTGCTCTTTATAAAATACAGATCAGAGAAAGGTTTTTTGTAAAAAACCAATGTGGTTTCATTCAGTGTTTGAAGTGGGAAAAGGTAAGCCCTGGCTCCTCCCTTGTTGACATTTGCATATGTATAGATTGGAATCGACAAACCATAAAAATCTCGCTAATTAACAAAACACACAGGTGTCTGTACTGCATTACTGTAACAGTATGTAATAATGGAAATACATGTCCCTAGTGAAAAGGTGAAACTATAAAGTACATGTGTGAGCCACTACATCAGTAAAAAAAAAATAAATAAATAAATATTTATTTATTTATTTATTTATTTATGTATAATAACTTTATTAATCCCAAGGGGACATAATTTAGTTCTCTGCATTTAAGCAATCCTGGGGAGATAACCAGCCACTGAGCCACTGGCCACCAATACAATAAACTCTGTTTAAAACAACTTCAACATTGGAAAAAATGCCACAGCAACCAAAAATATGGAAAGTGCTTATTTTTTTGCAAAAAGAGGGAAATCACCTTTACATACTGTTAATATTTCAGAAACAAATACCTTCTGTCTCATTCACTTGGATGTAGTTTCTCTGCGACTCACATCTCATTTGTATGGAGACTGAGACTTGCGTTTAATTTACTGTTCATTTAATAATCATCTCCTTGTAGTGAGTATGAAAGACACTGTGATGATGTTTGATCATGTTCTGTCAGCAGGTGGCCAGAGTTTACTGGGACAGTAAGGTTGTCCAGTGCAGTCAGTGCTTGACAAAGTGGACAAACTATTACATCTCCACACATCTCTACAAACGGTTTATGTGATCACCAGTAATGCCTGTCAGCAGCTGTTTTTACTTTAATGTTCTGTCATGTAGGGAGCTCCCACATTTACTGAAAGAAGAAATTACTTCTTCTTTATTACAATTTGAATCTGGGACAGAGTCACTGACTCATATTCAGTAGCGGTGTGTGGGTAAAATGATCAGGAAAGCCAAGATGAAGCAATGACATCAAATTAAATAATTAAGAATGTCTAGTGACTTGTGTTACTGTGGTGATGTCTTTAACAAGCCATGCTTGTTATCTTGGTATGTGTGCACACTAGGATTAGATTAAAAAAATTAAATGGGGCTGTCTATCATTCTTCTCTGTTGTATGTTTAAACCATAAAGATACACTGTAACATAAACATGGTGTGTATAGAGATTACAAGGGTTCACTTGCTCATTATTGTTGTTTTTTTTTTAGCTGCACATCATGTACTCGTGTATTGTTTTCCCAAAAGGTTTCTGAAAAATAAAATAAAACTAACAAAAATTAAAAAGTGGTTTTTGTTGAGGAAGGAGATGTACTTGAGGAAAGGAGTGAACATTGTCTTCCAGGTGAGGAATCTCACTGGTATGAACATAAGTGGAATACCAATGATCTACTGGTGGACTTCACAACCTCTGCTTCAGGTTTATCCCTAAATCCGTCACACTTTTCCTGGAATGCCCCATTTGTTTTGAGTTGGAAATTTGTGAATGTATTTTAAAAAATTTATTATAGGTAAATGAACAGTTTTGTGAAGAGACCTGAACCGTACAACTTTTCAGCAAAAATGCAGCTGCAGTTTGTGGAAGAAAGAGCCTCTCCACACTACAGAGCCCATTGGACTGAATCTCACAGAATAACCTAAGAGATGTGCTTTCATACAGGAGGGAGGGAGGGAGGGAAACCTTCAGCTGAATGACTCATAACATCCACCTACCAGTTGGTCTCCATGCGGCAGTCAGCTTTAACACAGGTTAAAGGGCCGAGAGGCTGAGCGAAAAGGCTGAAGACATCACCATAACCACAGACACCTCAAAGCCAGGGCTCGAAGTGGGAAAGCACAGGTGCTGGTACTCCTCTTATGAGAGGAGCTAGTACACCCTTATTACAGGTGCTGGTACTCCCCTTATGAGAGGTGCCCATGCTCCTTATGAGAGGTGCCCTAACTCCCTTATGAGAGGTGCTCGTATTCCCTTATGAGAGGTGCCCTAACTCCCTTATGAGAGGTGCCCTAACTCCCTTATGAGGGGTGCTCGTATTCCCTTATGAGAGGTGCCCTAACTCCCTTATGAGAGGTGCCCTAACTCCCTTATGAGAGGTGCCGGTAGATGTTATTGGAAGTGATGATAATAAGACAGACATATGAACAGTTATATCATACTTGTAGAATATAAACCTGTGTTGTCCATCTAAGAAGAAAATACTAATGCTGCTTTTCTAATTTAGGAGCATGTAAAAAGTAACTTTTTCACATTTTTGTTTTTTTACTTCAAATATCAACATTTGTTGAAGTTCAATATTCAGTGACTTCAACAGGATTACTTTTTTAAGGAAAATTGCACTGAATTTGTGTTTGGATATTTCATATTTTAAGAAAACATCCGGATTTTCAGGTTCAGTGTGTTAAGACTGGTCTTAACTTAAAAAATATCTTAAGACAAAGTGTTAACAAAATGACCAGGGAAATAATTAACAAGACTGGCATTACTAAAGCCATTACCGCATCTTTGTGTTGTTTCAAAAACAGTCGGCATTTTAAAGATTGGTCAGTTTGTGAAGGTTATGAAAAAATGTATGAACAAAATCATATTTACTGCATAATTTTCAACCAGCTAAACAAGCCATAAATGAGTTAGTGAGAGAAAAGTCTGCAAGTAGAGTGTACGTACCATGGCTCAATTTGGCTATCACATATCTAATTTAATAATTAAGATACTGTTTTCTTTCTTTGAGATAGATTGTTTATGGTTGAAGTGTTTTTAAAACATATTTCCATGAATATCATTTGGACATTGAATTGCTATAAAACTTTGAAAGTGGTACATTTTTTTTTAAAGCTATTATTGAAAAATGCAAAGAAGGACCACTCAGATGTAGTAACCTGGCAGTCGTTCTCATTTTATGGGATCATCGTCACGTCAGCCGAAGGGTCACGGAAAATATCCATCTAATAGGCCTGCTTTATTGTGACGGATGCTTCTTTGTAAAAGGTTTTGGACACAGACTGGACAATAGCAGTAATGACCGTGATGGTGAACACCACCTTGCCTCTGAACATGGGCCAGCATTCCCGGTTTTTACATTCTCCTCCGTCCTTTCAGGCGACGACTTCAAACCAGCTCGACAGATTTCCCAACGACAGATACTGCCCCTGCGCTGAAAAGGACCCTGAATTGCAGATTTTTCTTGCCTAATGTGGGATACTTGGCAGAAAAGTGCGACAGGGAGAGGGGCGTCCCGGGAGACAATGGTGGCAGTGTGGGGAGCACCACAAAAGGGGGTCAAGAATCAAATGCAGATGACATTTGCCTTCAGCAGATTGATACAGGGGCATTGATTTGCTCCCCAATGCCGTGATCTGAATTGCAAATTGGGCTGTGCGGTGGCTTTCAGGAGTAGGCAGGCGGCCTGGACGGCTGTTCCCACAGCCCCCCCCGTCCTCTCCCCTCCAGCACCCTCCCCATGCCTCCTCTCTCTCCAAGGTTCCTGGCTACCACCACAGCTGCCAGCCTGGCTCTGGCCGACCAGCTTAACCACTCTCCATGGGGATGCAGAGCTCAGCCATTGTTCACTATATTATGAAGAGCGCAGGCAGGAGGACATTACTGCACCAACGTCTACTAGCCCCCCTCCACAGGCCTATGAAATTTAAACGCCTGTGGGGGTGCAGGGGTTTATCTATAATTAAAGCCTCATTATTATATTCCCTCCTTGACACACATTTTTGAGACTTAAATCAGGAGTCCTATGTAAGTTGCATTGAGATTTAAATGGTCACGCTTGGCCAGGGACCAAAACGTTGTCAGAAGTCCAGTATAAAGCATCACTGCCTGACTTTGACTAGGATCTCTTCAATTAATTGATGTTGCACAAAAGACCTTTGTTTTGAGATTGTCTCACAAGTACAGATGGATTCCATGAACAACATCTACTTGAACTGTGGTAGACTTAGGGTTACAGTTTGAACATAACTGTCCAGATTTTGTATTCATCTTCACTTTCCTTCAGTGACCTTTCTGAACCCAGAACCCGTTAAAATTGTGCACCACACGAGCGGGATTATCACTATGCCTCGCTTCATTATATACTATAAACTCTTTATTTTTTCACGACAGCAGTGAAAATCTAATGACCACAGCACTGTAAGACTTTTTTCATTAACTCACCTTCACTTGGTCATAGTAGGCTCGTGAATTGAAATGTTGTTATGCCCTTGAATGTGTATTCCAAGCTATTTTCCACAGAGAGCGTCAGGAGAAATATAAAAAAAATGCAGGAAACTCTCCCCCACCCACATCTCACAGAGCTAGCAGATTGATGTTTGCAATCCTAATCAGGCGTATTGTCTACAAGACATCCCAACTTTGACCCCAGGCGGCATACTTCAAGGCAACCCCAGTAGCTGGCACGGCTGTGTTTGTGGTAAACACTGATCTAAATTCATTAACCTTCCCGCAAACATTTTCTCAAGGTTTCTGGGCAGGACGTCATCTGGAGGAATTCTCTACAAGTAGCTGCTCTGCCGCACAATTCCCCTGTTGCGGCCCATAATTGGGGGCTGCTGAAGTCGGAAGGGAAATATCAATAGATAGCGGGTGCTAGACGGTTCTCTGTAGGAGATCATCTTTACTGTTTTCCCCACGTTCCACGTCCCTTTTGAAACAAACCCAACAATGACGGTAGTAACGCTGCTCTTACAATAGCCTGGAGTTACGACTTCAAATGGTGAGTTTCAGCACGGGAGCTTTGTTACATCGTACTTTAATGATCCCTGTTTATTCGTGGTCCTCTGAGAGGAACACAACTCAGAAGTCAGCATCGTGTCAGTCAAATATCTGCCGAATCATGCTGAAATGTTCTCCCATAATTCACTGTCTGTGTGTGCAAGTGTGCATTTACAAACCCAGTTGGTAACCTTTGTGAAGTTTTGTTACAGGTGAAACGCATTACCCTGCTGCATCACCCCACCATACAGAAGCAGGTCACCTGTATGCAGCTTGGGATAAAATACGCACAAAAAAACTGCAGATACTTTGGATGACTTGTATTATAAACTGCAAATCTGAAGGAATTCAAAATTATTAAACAACCAGTTTGAATGCATTTAAATACATCTGTTCTTTTAAACATTAATGCAATTATAATAGATCCCTTTATTATCCAACCACCTTATCCTTTTGCAGGGTCACATGTGACCTGAAGCCTATCCCATGATGCACAGAGCAGGGTACACTCTGGACAGAGATTCAACCCATTTCAGGACACACACACACACACACACACACACACACACACACACACACACACACACACACACACACACACACACACACACACACTGCGCCTAGAATTCACAACTATGAGGAGTGAGCCAACTATGACATTTTCTTATGGTCTTCCTACATACATCAGACCTCAGTTTTTGAGATAGTATTTTAACACGAGTTCCTTTCTCTCCAGTTTGTAGAGCAGCAAAACCACATCTTTCATTTTTTGTCAGATCACAAACATATAGTGCACTAATATTTGCAGATCTGCAATATTTCTAATCTAAACTTTACATCATGGTCTGTTGCTGTTAAAGTGTAGCTATAGGTGGATTTTGATTCAGAGAAGTTTGAAACCGGACGACATCTCTATGTCCACCTATGGAGTGGGATTCAACAATTAATTATTCAGTAATCTGTTCATATAGGATATTTTCTAATTAATGTTGAGTGTACTGTATATAAACACGACATTCTAGATTAAAGACAGTGTCCACAACTGGGTAACCTTTCATAGGTAGTCTGATTATGTCAACCAAAACAATGACTCTTGTTCAGTGTGTTTATTTCTGTAGGCCTATTTTGTAAACGACATTTTGTTTGTTGCCCTGCTGTTAATGACCCTTTTGTGCTGGTTCCTGTTGATATCTGTGACTGCATGCATGTCTGTGAAATTAACACCTACAGAGTTTGTGTGAGGTTGTGTTACTGGTTTAACTCCACATGAGAAGGACGCAGGCCTGTTGCAGGGTGGTAAAAAAAAAAAAAAAAACACTCCTCTCTAAAGGCTGTAAGATGTGATGATGTTTTAATAAATTTTGCTTGATATGCAGCCGTAAATTTAATGCACAGGCCTGCTGGGTAGGGAAGAGGAGTAGTGAGACAGAGCCGTGTCCTGCGGGTTGTGTGGTAGGCCAGACAGAAACATTAAACTTGATCATTTGTCAATTTTACACTGTCAGTGAATAAATGGGCTGGAAATAACCAAGGAAGTTACAAACATGCACGAAGTAGCCCTGAATCTGAATGGTCACTGATTGCTTGCAAACACAATCTCCAGTGAAACGATTATTTATCTGGAAAACTCTTCTAATTTCCAAGTAACCTTATTTTTTGCACAGATGTGCAGTATCTTAATGTCTGTTGAGTTTCGCTGCATGTAAACAAGCATTAAAAAGGAGTAAATAAAGCCTGTATGCAGATTAATTGCCATCTGAAGGGACAGATTTGTGTGTGCATGACGTGTGGCCTTTTCTGCTTCATGAACTTGAAGTGCTGAAGAAGTTTAATCTTTCAATAAATTCATTTTTATACAGCGCCTTTCTCAACTAGTTGCCTCAAAGCACTTTATAGGAAGAAATCACAATTACAGAATTAACAGCGGATGTAATGATAAAGCCAGACAACAACAAAGGAGAGGAACCAAAAACTCCACAGTGTGGAGAGAAAAACCTCTAAGGGCTCAAGGTCAGCTGGCTGCCCAGCCCCTCCAGGGCACGCTAACATTACAGAATACACAGTTCATAATGGAGTCTATGAATGTAAATAGCACTATATAGTCCTTCTGTGCTCCAGGTGTAGGAGTAGCTCTCTGCAGGCTCGTGGCATCCCTAGGGTGAAGGCCCCGTCTGGGGGGGGGGGGGGTACACTGGGTGTCAGCGACTCTAGCAAGGCATCACGTTCAGATGGTGCCCATTTGGTGCCCAGGCGTGCACTGGGTACACATATGGACAAAATTGCAGAGAGGGGTCACTACCTAATACAAACACTAGCAGTCCTGTAACAAACTATCACAGGTACGTTGGTATGTACAACAGCACCAGCGGCAGTAATTATAGCTTAATCAAAGTAGTAGGTCTTCAGTTGGGACATAAAGACCGAGACCGATTCAGCATCCTATACGTAACCAGGCAGACTATTTAATAGTCCAGGCGCTCTGTAACTAAATGCTATAGCACCAGTAATTTTATGTATGCATGGAATGGAAAGAATGCCCACATGCTGAGATCGTAGTGAATGATTTGGAGTACATGTACTAATCAACTCCATTAGATATACCGTTGCTTTATCTTTGAGTGCTTCATATGTTAACAGGAGAACTTCGAAATTAGTTATGTACATAACAGGAAGCCAGTGGAGTGAGGACAGTAGGGGACTTAAACTGGACAGTGTGAAGGACATTGAATTGCTTTCCTTAGGCCTGTTGTGAAACGGGTTTATAAACACATTTGTATCCAAGTCTCGCCCTCTTTATGTCTGATCCTGCTAACCTCCCAAGTGAAACCATATCGTAAAGTTTTCTTATGGTCGGGGCTCTGAATATTTAAAGCTGTGAAACCCTATCTATAGAAATAAAATATATTTTAAAGGATTGCCAGAGTTTCCCCCTAGAGGCTACAATATGGCATATTGAACCACAGACGTGCAAGCGGCAGTCTAATACCTGAGCTGACTCTGTATTTTTAATTTAATTTTTCGCATTATTTAGGTAACAGGATTTCAGAATGATTTTTTTTTAATAGATTTGACCAAAACTGAGAAATCTTTAAAGAATGACGTTATTTTTTTCCTCTATGTGGACATATCGTAAGCATTAAAATTTAATCGGAATAATGTATGTATCTCCTGTTACATTCTTTATAACACTTGGCACTCGGTCCATCCTTGGGAAGTTTCAATCATGGGCCCCCTGGGGCATTGTGGGATACCTGCTCTTTGAAGCCATGTGAGGAGCCAGGAAAAGCAGGATCTAAGAGGAAGAGGGGAGTAGCGCTCAGGTTTTGCATTATCCTGCTGAAATGGGCTACCAGGATTTAAACACCAAATGGAGCCTTGGTATGAAGGGAAAAAACCTTATAAAATAAATAGAATAGCTGTTTTTTGTTATATTTACCTACCAAAAATTTTCCTCCAGAACTCTCCACGTACTGTACACTAATCATTTTTCAGATTTATGCCCCTCTATCCATCATAGTAATGAATGTCACAGTTTAGTAGAACTGAGCAGCTATTACAAATTTCAAGTGATTTCCTGAATTACCTAAACACATTGTTTTGCTAAGGGTGCGCTCTTTTGCTTATAATAACAAAATACCCACTTGCAGTAGAGCTGTGAGAATTTACATGGGTGTGAGAATTTACATGAGGTGGTAATCTAAAATTTGGTGAAATTCTTTGAGTCGCTTACTGTCATGACTCTGTGACGCCTCTTTCTGACTGCTGGGAATCTCGATTAGAATCTCCTGTTGTATTTAGTTTTCTGCTCAGGTGCGAATGGTTTCCAGTCTTGATCTTGTCTCTTGAGATTTCACACTTCTTTATAACTGGAGAGGTGTAACAATATTAATGGAGAAACTCATATTTCATGAATGTTGGTCTGAGGAACGTTTCATGGTCCCACTCTGCTTAGTGAAGACCTCTGCACCAGGGTCTTCAGCTTGCAGCCTGGTGACCTGGACATTACAAAGGCTCAATTTGCAGGACTGTGGCGCGGTTTAAATGCACAAGAGCAAAGCGGTTTGCTTAAGCTGCAGTGTAATTCCCCCTTTTGTCCTTTCCCCCCATTTTGTCAGTACTGCACCACTGCTGAAATGAGCCATCTCCGTTCGCGATAGTCACGATAGCATTTCTTGTTGGCCTGTCACTCCTCCTGTTCTCTGGGTGCGAATTTCATTCACGGATGGAAAAAAGCTGCATTTCAATTGCATACACAATGCGTTTTTTTAACCACTTTGCCGGCTTTCAAACCTTCTCCTCAACAGCCACCGCACGACGTTCGAGGGAGACTGGAATTTGCATTTTTGAGACTAAAGAGAATTTCCACGGACGTTTCATTAGTGGAGCGGCGCGTTATCTGCAGCCCGCAAGCGAGCCGGGGACTTTCCTGGGCTGCAGCACCAGGCGACACTTGCTTGACAGGAACGATGCTATCCCACTTGCTGGTTTTTACCCCTCTCAAGTGAATTAAAATAAAATATGCAAGCTGGGGAAAAGAGTAAGTGCACTGGATGGTGTGTGTGAGCGCTTCATGAGGGAGGACCGCACACTGAAAGCAGGCGTGCGGCGCGCTAGGCGGTCCAGCGCCGCGGCTCGCCGGCCAAACCGGAGCGCCTGTTCCGCGCTCCTGTCACACGGTCGTGCTCTATTGGATCGTTTTATGTTTACTAGCTGGGAAGGCATTTCAGGTGTTTCCTACAAAATCAAGCACTTGCAAAGGTGCAGATGTTTTCTTTAAACAAAGACAAATTACTCATGCTACTTTACTAATTATGTTCGCGATTAGCAGCCACTTGAGAGGCTGTTAAATATGCATTTTTAACTACCCCACGCATGACCTAATCTCAGGAGTGAATAATTTGTTTAACCCAAAATGCCTCTGATGTGCCTCTAATACTTACGTGCTTGCAGGATTTTGTCAACAGGGCAATCAAATTCAGCAAAATTCTTTCTGTGCCAAACATTAAAATTATTAACTGTGAATGCCCACGTGAAACAGTGCTGCGATGATGTTTGCACGTCCGTGTCACTGCTGTGATTTCGAATTAGAACTCGTTGAGCTCACACCAGTCCACCTAATAAATCATGTGAAAATATTCTGTTTTTAAAGCAAAATAAAGGAAAAGACTCCAGAGCTTATGGTTTGGCAAGACTTTTTCAAAAGGCAGTGTTGGTCCACAGAGTAACCTAGATGCAATTCACCACACCTGGCACAATCGGAAGAAGTTTTCACCTTCTCTTATGCAGTTGTAAAGTGTGGCAAAAAATTCATTCAACCAATCAGATTTCATTCCACATCTGACCAATCACATCTTCACACATCTTCAGACCATCTCCTACCAATATTTTCAAACAGTCTCAACTGTCTGTGCCTATACGCCACTATTATTTCCAAACGTAGTTACATAGTAAATCATGAAGGGTTCATCTTGTACCTGTACAGGCCAATATAACTGTAATATGTTGCTATGGGGCTGCTAGTGTTTGTATTATTTACTAAACCCTCTCTGAAATCTCTCTTTGTGCATGTGGGTACCCAGTGCCTGCCTGGGCATCATCTAAGCGGGATGCCTTGTTAGACCTGCTGACTCCTAGTGTACTCCCTTGGATGAAGCTTCACAATTTACAATTTCCTCTGTAAAGTGCTTTGAGGTACATTGTTGCAAAAGGCGCAATATAAAAATGAATTGAAAATTGAATTGTACCCGTCTCTTGAGTCTTGCAATGTTGGTGGTGCAGCGATCTTGGTTATAGTTACTAATGATGCTGACATCGCTTGTGGGCTTTCATGCAGCAAGGCCAGAGAATGGTTATACAAAGGCCTAAACTATAAATGCACTAAATGATTCCTGTCTTGATTCTGACTAAATACATATATAAAATCATCAATTCTGTCAGTTTCCTGTGGCTGCTGTAGGTATTTAAAAAGGGAGAAATTGTTTTGATAGTCATTACACACCAGTGAATTTGCCACAATGGCAGTGTCGTCATCCACTTAGGTTGGGTCAAGAGATCAACTAGTTCCCCTTAGCAAGGAATTCTGGTCTTTACTTTAGTTGGCTAATCCTTTCTCCCCAGTAAGCTGTTGCCATGCCTGTTACACTCTACAAAAGCAGACTTCTCTTGCCTCTTTCCCAGTGCAGGGTACAGTTATTTGCCTGGCTTACAGAACCCCCTGAAGAGGCACACAGACTTGACAGACCTTCTTGAACTGTTTGTCTAACCTGGTCAAAAGGGCTGCAGATAGACCAAGGCCACCCCTCAGTGGTTTCAGTCACTGGGCTTTTCATAATTCCCACTGTTTTCTTTATTTTCTAAGGGAAATTCAGATAAAGATCCCCTTTTCCTATTAAACCCTTTTTCACTGTTTTTTGAGGTGCCTAAACAGCATGGTATTAAAGAAGAATCTTGTAACCACAGCAAAATTGTATTAAACCTTTGCTAGTATTTGTTAAGATGGTGTATGCTTTTACATAATGGATATTTTTAAAAACTGATAAATTTAATGAAAATGCTGCCCTTTACACAGAATAATTCTAAATAATAACCAAACCTCAAACATCTCGTGAATATTTCCACTAAATGGATTTGTGGCAGAGTTCATTGAAAAAAACTTGTGACAAAGTAAAGTTTTACTTTAGATAACTGTATATCTTAATTTTGAAATGGTTTTTCTTTGTCTTATTGGTTATTGATTTGTCTTTTTTAACTATCTTTTTCCAGTACACATTGTGTATTTTGATTCAGTGCTTTAGAATTATAGTTTTCCTTGAATTACGTTCTTATCACAAGCTGAGAATACACAAAAATATGGCTCTGCAGTTTGTACAGCCATTGTGTTGAGAAATGATAACAGTATTCTCTACAATAAGCTCACACCTAGACTAGCTCAAGGAAACCGCTAATATAGTGTTACAGGTTTACACTTTTTAAAACAACGCTCTAATGGGCTTTGTGTTTACACAGGAAATCAGTCAATCTCAGCTCTTGCAATTTCTCATGCAATTCAGCACTGAGTTTGTGTATTTAAGGGGAATCGCCACAACCTTCTCCAGTTTCACAAACTGACCCTGGAGCCCGCGGGCTCTTGTGGGCCTGTGTGACATAAACCAAACCGTCTTTCTGAAGACCAATTTGCTGCGGCGCTCCCATAGGAAGGGAGCGTGTTGATTTTGGCACCGGTTTGCTTTCCGACCAACAAATCCGGCCTTTTCCAGACCAGTTGGCTCTTAAACTCACAGGAGGGCTGGGAAAAAAAAGGAAAAAGGAAGAAGAAGGGAAAGAAAAATGGCTCGAGGACCCGCGGCGGGCGAGACACCGCATGCATGTGCGTTCAGGCGAATCGTCCGTGGCCAGCTGCTCAAGGATTCCACTGCGGAGTGAAGATCGTGAGTGGGGTCAATAGGGAGCCTGTTTTGTTTTATTCTTGTGCATCTCAGTTCTGTCTGGGCAGCAGAGACCTTTTTTTCCCTGTCAGAATTGAACTGTTTTCCTCACTTACTGGTCCGTGCTGAGGTGAGGTAACGGAAAGAGCAGGCTTGTTCTACAACACTCCTGCGTGGCTGTGGGAAGCACGGCGTTCACCAGTGCACTCTGCCTCCACTCCTCACTACTCAGACTTGCTGCAGTGTGAGCCGATCTCCCACTAGTGAAAGTAGAGGTCCAGACGTGTTCGTCTCCTGTAATTCAGCGTGTATATGTAGCTACATAGAGAACATTCATATACAGATGTGCAAGAATGTTATTAAGGTCATAACTGCTGGACAAAGTATGGTTTTTAAAAGGACATACTTCTAAAAGACTCCTCTTTCCAGAAGTTACCAGTTAAAGATCTATTTAAATCTATATAAGTGGACTAAACTGTTGCATATACCAAATACAAGTGTAACCGAATTTTATAAACCTATAGGGAAGCTCAAACTTTAAAAACTTACTGGGATAGCAGAGAAATCAATTTAAAATATAGTCCAGCGGCAGTTTCCTTCATGTCCGTACTGTGGACAGGGGTGGAAAAGTGCTGAAGGTCTGCACCACATTTAGACAAACTGGTGCCTGTGGAACTGCTGTTTATTGTGTGTTTGAGGCAGGGGGCTTCAGGGCAGCAGACATCTGCAAGTTCCAGATATTTACCATGTTTTTACATGCAATGAATGTGCAAGATGGTGCTACCTTTTTTCTGGTCTACCTAATTAGAAACACATACCAACAACATGCACAGCAATCTTTGGAAATTTATGAACAGTTATCTGCTTATTATACTGCTTATTTCACCTTCATTTTCAATTAGTGTTTGAGTAATTGTGTAAAAAAAAACTCAATGCAGAATATACAGTATATTTCTTATGAACACTTTTTACATTGGACACATTATTACTAGATAGCATATTCGTTAACTTACTTGTTTGTTCATTTATTCCTTTGCTCATCTTCAAACTGCTTATCCAGGCCAGGATGGCTTTGAGCTTAGCAGATATGGAATGCAGAAGATAATGAAGATTTGTGTGGACTGGTAAACACCATAATGAGGCATTGGAAAGGCTCTTGAGAATGTGGAATTTAGATGGAAGTTTCTGCTGACCTCTTCAGAAGGGTCACCGGGATACGCACTCAGCCACCTGTGTGGCTGCATCTGGGCAGCTGCACCTACAACACCTACAGCTGTAGTGTGCTTTTGGTTCCATTGAGCCTTTTTTTTACATTTAATGCCATAGACTGATTCACACACAACCATGTTCACTTGCAGTTTTCATCGAGTCCTTCAAGAATGCAAACTAAGGTCCATCAGGACAAATAGATTTAAATTAGTGTTAAACTTTAAAGTAGGTTTTCTGTGGTTAAAAAAAAGTCAATGCAATGGAAACGGAGTTATTTAAACTGCATGATCAGATACTGTGATATTGATAAGCCAGTGACTTTTCCTCTCAAGGCCAACTCTACAACAGCTTTTCTGAAATGGTAAATTCACCACACATACTTCTTTGTGTGATATTTTATGTTCTCTTCTAAGACTGTCAAAAAACAGCTGCGTAATCTATGAAAACAAAACCATAGAAGCAGTTAGTCCATGTGATACCGCTAAAAGCAGTGGCTTTTCAACACAAAAGAAGTAGGCAAATCTGAAAACAGCACAGAGACCAGCGGTGTTTTTGTAAGGATCCAGGCAGATAGCCCCATTGTGGCAGCTCACAGAAGGTGCATGGCCGCTCTTTAGATAGCTCCATGTCTTGGGATTGTGCAGTTTGCTGAAATACTGCTCTTGTATTATTATAATTTTTTTCATTCTCTGGTTTTGTTTTTGTCATCCACAGAAACACAGACCGCCTTCAAAACATTGGGGGGAAAATGAAAGGAGCAAATTAACTGACCACATGGTGAAAACATCCTGAATTGAAAATGTGCTTAGAGCTGAAGTAAGATGGAGCCCGCCCTGAGCACAAGCCGTATAGGCAAATGCTAGGGGCACAGTCCCTCCATAGGGGCGCACCCCAAATAAGGGAAGAAGAAAAAAGTAAGGGGCACCAACTAAAATCTTGCCTAGAGTATCAAACTGGTCAGGGGCAGGTCTAATAACACTCTACAGTACTTTCAGGGCAAGGAAGTCTTGGCTGGTGGACTAAAATAATTTCTCTTAACTTTGATTGATGATATATCAGTCCCTTAATTGGCTGTACTCCTGTCACAAAATGGAATGGAAAAAATGAATAGTGTACATGTTAACTGCTTGAGCACTCGGTGCTTATACACCGTCCAGTCAAAACGTTATGATCACTCTCAGATGAAGCAGTAGCAGTGATCTACTCATAACTATGGTGCATGTGAAGGTCTGGGATATATTACATGGTAAAGTAACAGCTGGTTCAGGTAGTGGATGTGTTGTATGTGTGACAAATGGGCAGGTGTGAGTGATTTTGACAATAGCCAAATCGTTAAGGCTTAATGTATGGACGTCATCAGAAATGAGTAACTCCTAACAGTGGTCCAAAGAGGGATGAACCACAAGTTGGCAACAGGGTGTTAGGCGTCCAAGGTTCCTTCGATGTGTGTGGGCAACAAAGCTTCTCCTATCTGCTCCAAGTCAACAAAAGGGCTACTGTGGTACAAGTTGCAGAAAATTTTAATAATGGTTACAAGAGCAGCGTGTAACTATATACTGTGCAGTGTGTCCTGCTCCATACGGGGCTGTGTAGCCACAGGTCAATGAGAGGGCCCATGCTGACCCCCGTCCGCCATTGAAAATGCCTACAATGAGCACATGAGCTCTGGAACTGCACCTTGGAATAATGGAAGGAGGTCGGGTGGTATAACGAGTCCAATTCTGTTCTGCATCATGCGGATGGCCAGGTGCGTGTGCACTGTTTGTTGATGGAACCAGCATGTACTGTGAAAAGAAGGAAAGCTGGTGGAAGGAATGGGATGCTCTTGGCAATGGCTGCTGGGGAAGCCTGTGTCTGGCCATTGTGGATGTCCCAGAGATGCATGCCGCCTACCTAAAAGCTGTTGTGGACCAGGTACGCCCCATCATGGCAATGGCATTCCCCAATGACAGTAGCCTCTTTCAGCTGGATAATGTGCCCTGCCACCCTGCACAAATCATCTGAGGAGCAGGAGAAATATTTAGAGGTCTCCAGATTACCCAAATCTGAATCAAACTGAGCATCTGTGGGATGTATTGGAACAAGAAGTTAATCACCAGTGGCTCCACCTAACAAATTACAGCATTTGAAGAACCTGCAGCTAATGTCTTGGTGCCAGATACCACAGGGCATGTTTAGAGCTCTCAGAGAGTCCATGCCTCAGCAGGTCAGAGCTGTTTTGATGGCACACAGAGGACCAGCAGTATATTAGACATGTGGTCATAATGTATTGGCTGGCTGGTGTATTGTTTGCTGTTACTGCTTCTAGGGCAGTTTTAATGAAGCCCTGTTGTAACATGGGCAGATAGATAACGAAGTAGAGAAAGTGATGCTCAAATCATGGTATCAGAACAAAGTGAGGCGGAGACCACAGTGACCATTGCTCTGGCAACCCTAGTCCTTACTGCACCAGACAAATTATCATATTGAATTATCATAACATAATTCATAGAACAGATTCTATATAAAGTTATACTATATTTTGGATATGTCTTTAATTCTTTCAGCATTATTTTATAAAGTGTGGTTTAAACAGCATACAATTATGGTCTTGAACAGCAAACCCCTGGGAGTGTTCAGGCTGAGGACTTGAATTGTGATGTGTTTTGGGCCAGCCTCTTCTGTAAGACCTGTCTCTATTCAACCTGTAGTCCTCACCTGTAGGCCCTTCCCTGAGAATTGCTTTTCATGTTTCAGATCATGAAAAGAGAACTGTAAGATGAGCCGTCAACTGAGCACTGGGCAGAATACAGTTGTGTGTATGAGGGTGTGTGTGTGTGTACGCTCATGTGTACGTGTGTGTATATGTGTACACATGAATTTCCTAGGGTTGAATTTTCTGCGCAGTTCACAATATTTGTTCCTGACTCAACAAACACATTTTACAATGGTACTGATTTTGGAAAAAAAAACCTTTTGAAGAATGGAATAAGACAGATGGTTCATTATGTAGAGGCTTGAAAACAGGATGAGATGAATCTCTCTGTTGTGGCAGTTGTTGTACAGACAGCCATCTAGGGATGGTCAAAGGGCATGCAAGGAGCCCAGACTAACAGGCACAGTGACCTGTCCGTTGATGTTAGCTATCCCCACACTGCGCGATGCTGAAATGATACATAACCGGTCACAGTGACCTGTCCGTTGATGTTAGCTATCCCCACACTGCGCGATGCCAAAGTGATACATAACCGGTCACAGTGACCTGTCCGTTGATGTTAGCTATCCCCA
>JABJVR010049178.1:29333-43225 GCA_025773905.1 Chitala chitala | reverse complement strand
TACATAACCGGTCACAGTGACCTGTCCGTTGATGTTAGCTATCCCCACACTGCGCGATGCCAAAGTGATACATAACCAGAAGTTCAACAATGGGATCTCACTCAAACAGCAATATGCCACAGGTACTGCTAATGAAGGGGGAAAGGGTAAGTGAAGCACATGAACTCAGAGAATGACTATGGAAGTGATCATAAACACACACGGGCGTGCATTAACCAGCGAGGTGTGTGCTTGTGTGTGTGTATACTTCATAGGCACAGAAGTGTTTCAAATTATTCAGCAGACCTGAACGTAAATGAAGGCTTTACTGAGAAGTGCATACAACTGTACCAGAGACCCACACACATGTATTACTGTAAAGGGTGATCAAGTCATTTTCTTGTGTCAATCCTTCTGTTAGCAAATGAAATGTCATTGTAAGTGTGAGTTGATGCATGAGCTGCTCAGGTATGTTACAGCCTTACTGCCACAGCATGATTCTTTTAACTGTAGCAAAGTGTATGAAAAACCACAAACCGCATGTGTCACTCACGTTGTCCATGAGAAATTCTGAAATTAATTATTATTTGAGTTTTTTCCCCCAACATATTTCAAGTGCTTTTGTTGCTAATGGCTAATTCATGACAGCAAGGTGCTTCTATGTTTCGTCTGAGCCAAAGACAGTAGGATGGCGTGAAAGCAAGTAAAGTCGTGACCTTTCTGTTTTTAGTCTGTTTACGCTCAGTGGCCTCAAAGTCTGAGACCAAACTTTAAGAGATTTTGACTTAGGCAATATAATGTACAGAGTTTAATGTACAGTTAGGTTTTCTGCTTGTACATTTCGTGGTTATCAAAGCTGATGAAGATGTGGTCATCATCTTTCTGGTGAAACCACACACCATAATACAAAAATCCAGCTTTGTTTGATAACAAAGTTAACACCTAAACTGGCTCATTGTCATTTCACATGAATGATCTTCTGTCTGTGATGCTGTCTTATGTTTCTTTAAAATTAAACTGCATCATTCATTTTGCCAGAGCATCACTTGAAGGCAGAGGTCAATGGGTCTTATCCAAGCACCGTTTACAACAGCTCTGCTTCATTAACTCCTGGCAACTCCTTCCCCGATAATTCACAAACATTTACAGAGGAGATGAAAAACCTGATTGTCTTTTAAGACTAAAAGAAGGAGTAATTGAAGTGAAAACACTCTCTTCTTTGAAGAGTTTTGCCACTAACAGAAGCCTGTTTTCCTCACCTGTCTATGCAAAGTGTTACGTTATTAAGTAGAGTTCATGTAAACACACCTTTCAGCTGCTCTTCCTTTCATTGTGTCTTTACAATGACAGCCATATACCAGTTGGCTTCACACATAAAGGAACACAAGTCTTCATAATTTCTTACCTATGTAATTGCCGCAGTAGGTCTCTGAATGAAAGTATCCGAGTTCTAAATAATTAGCCTACATCTATAGTGACTGAACAATATTAGTAAGGCCAATACCCTAAATAATATTGTAAATGTGTCTACACAATCCTGTTAAATTTCTAATTTTAAATTAAGAATCTTCAGGATAATTACTGAAGATTAAATTTAATTCCAAACAAATTTGGATGCATTTATTATAAGACAAATTAAACCTGTATGGCTGAGTGTCATAGCCCTACAGTAATTTAATATAAATTTCTAAACTGGTGTCTGTGTGTGTGTGTGTATGCATGCACACGTGTATGTGTGTTTGCATCCAAGTGCGCATATACAGTATGTTAATGTCATGATATTGAAGAAAAGATCATATAAAAATGACTAAACTACTCTGCAAATCATACTTAAATAAGATAATCTAATTTTATGCAAAAATTATGATCTGACAGATGACAACTTTGGCATGTATCAAATGAAAGACTCTAAACCAATCAGATTAGCTCCTATTCAATGGTAGAATTTTTACAGCTAAATAAGCAATTCACAGCAGCACATATAAAGTATTTAGTTAAACACTCTAATCGTCATAGTGAAATATGCTTGGAAATTAAATTTACAGCTATGTGTCATATAAGAATTTCCCAATGCAGACTACACAGCAGTTTTTTATGGGCATGGTTGGTTTTTAATAGCAGTCTACTGCAAACCAGTGGTTACACATTTTGTGTTTGTCATTGGCAAGGGTTTGGACATTTCTTAATGAGTCCTCATTCTGGAAAAAAAAGTGGTGAGGTCAGTGCCTAAAGAATTCAGAATAGCACTCGGAGTGCTCTGATTGGATACAACACGCTTCTCCAGGGTGAAGTCATTTCGCTGGCCTTTGTGAGTGCATTTATTACATCAGTCTCCTGTAATACTGTAGATACTGAAGAAGTAGGATTGTACATGAAAGCTAATGTGAATAGTAACTGCGGTATGTGTAAGGCAGTGTAAACATGCACTAGTTAACGAGACTGCCTTTTTTCTCTTGTTTACTAAGCTTTAAAGACACCATTCAGAGCACTGGTATGGACAGTTAAAATGTGAGAGTTAAAATGTGAGAAATAATAATCCCATAGCTACTGTGCAGTTTTGTTACATTATACAAATGTTACATTATATTTTGGTTGTATCGTTTGTCTTTCTTCCCCATATATACTGCAGTTTAACACTGAGGACATGATTTATGGAAGTGTTCCGATGACATCTTTATAGCGCATGAAAATCCACTGATAGGCATGACATTTTTTACATGGCTCTATCAGTGGAAACAAAGACAGAAGTCTACAAACCGTGGACAGCTGCACTGACAAGCCGGACGCTTTGCTGGTGAGTGTGTGGCAGTACAATGAGAAAACTGAATTTCTTTGCGAGCGCTAATGTAATGGGTGTGAAAGTGTCGCTGTGTGGATCCCCCCCCGGTAGTCAGGACAAGAATGCAATTAGACCCCAGGTTGGAGACTTGGGTCTTTAGCTCAGTGGGTTCATCTTCTTATCTGGTAACTATGCGGGTTGTGAGTTTGAGTCCCGGTTGCCCTAGTGACATTGGTACCATTTGACTTGGATAAATACTGACTGCTACCAAGCAGTTGGGCTGTGGTTGCTGCAGATGTTTAGAGGGGGAGGGTGTAATGGATGTGAAAGTGTTGCTGTGTGAATCCCCTGGTAGTCAGGACAAGAACATGATTAGTTAACAAGTGGGAGACTTGGGTCTTTACCGCAACGGGCTAATCGTCTTGCCTTGTCTGGTAACTTTGCAGGCTGCAAGATTGTGAGCTGGAGCCCCGGTCACCCCTGTGTTGTCCAAGAAGTGGGCCATTGAGCAGACAAGATATCACGTGTACACGTTGGCCATGAAATTAAAAAGCAGAAGGATTCAGAAAGCACAGAGCTTACAAAAAGAAATGTTTCAATTTTTGGGTATTCTGATGCCCCTGAATTTAAAAATGACTGTGGACTTTTTGAATTAATGACAAATATTGCTACTTTTTAAATTAAGGTCTTCAAACCTTACTGCCCTGCAAAAGACACAAAATCAGTAAAGTATGTACAGAGTTCAGTTTCCCTATATACCTATACAGGACCGATCATAGACTTTCATTGCATTTACATTCACGCATGCACAGCTAGACAGCCCAGTGTACAGTGTACTAATACTGTGCTCCCAAAGCTTGCCTATGCCCTGAGGAAAAGGTGTTCTGCTTCCCCCCCTTTGTTCTCCATTGCCTTGTCCTGAATTCACTCTGCTTGAGCTTCCTTCAAACCGTTTATGCTAAAACACATGAAAAAAAAATACCCTGGTGATTTTCACTGAAACTTGCTGAAAACTTAGTACTTTTCTTTTTTTTCCAGTCCCGCTTAAGACTGGCAAAACTTTCAGTCCAGGCAGCCGTCAAAACGCTTAGGGCTTCTCAGGTGCACAGCTGTCTGTTAAGTGTTATGGTCTATTAATGTTACCACCTGGGGCAGAGACACCAGCATCTCAGACCGATGAACAGTGTAAGGCAATGCCTCTGTACTTGCATCTCCTCAGGCCACGATACCCCACAATTCCTTGCTGCACCGTCTCCTTCAGGGTTGGTAGGGCTGGCTCCAAGTTTTACCTCAGAATGAAAAAAAGCTGCCGTTAATGTAACAGCTGATAAAACTGCTTTCAATCTGAAGTTATGGGAAACAGGGCAAAAATGTAGGGTTAAAAAGGAAGGAAGGAAGGAAGGAAGGAAGGAAGGAAAGAAAGAAAGAAAGAAAGAAAGGAAGGGGAATTGTGGCCAAGTATGTTTTGTACATACGAGGAATTTGTCCTCTGCATTTAACCCCTTCCCCTGGGGGCAGCAGTGAGCAGCCATACATGGAGCCCGGGGAGCTAGCGCTGAGTGTCTTGCTCAAGGACACACCTGGCTGGGCTGGGATTTGAACCAGGGATCAGGAGACTTCCACCTACTAGCTTGATGCTCTACCCATTTTTTTTCTTTAAAGATGTGGACATGAAATTTGACATATTTTCAAAATATATGAGACTGTCCACTGATCATGCACTGTTTGCATTTGTGTTTTATGTTCATTCTCTGTAGTCAAAAGCTGCAGAAAGAGAAACAAGTATCCAATACATGCTATGCTCCCCACACTGTATACTCATTACACTCAACACTCTGTACTCCCAACACATAACACTGTATGTCCTACACTCCACACTCTGTACTCCCAACACGTAACACTCTGTACTCCCTAGACTCCACACGCTGTACTCCCAACACGTAACACTCTGTACTCCCTACACTCCACACTCTGTACTCCCAACACGTAACACTGTATGTCCTACACTCCACACTCTGTACTCCCTACACTCCACACTCTGTACTCCCAACATGTAACACTGTATGTCCTACACTCCACACTCTGTACTCCCAACACGTAACACTGTATGTCCTACACTCCACACTCTGTACTCCCTACAGTCTACACTGTATACTCCCAACACGTAACACTGTAAGTCCTACACTCCATTCTGTATACTCCCTATGCTCTATACTGCATACTTCCCACACTTCAAATTGTATACTCCTTGTGCTCCATACTGTATATTTCCCATACTCCATAGTCCGGACCCCAATTTCTCTCAGTCCGCCCGTGTCAATGGGCCGTTCGGCTACCATCCCTGGACTTTGGTCCCTATTTTTGACTCACGACCTACAACAATGTCATGTGTTGAACTGTGTGTTTCATGCCAGTCTGATTCATAGTGCCCTTAGTTTTGGCCCACCTTTAGCCTCTGTCTCTCCTAGTCCTGTCCCAGTTCCCTGGTTCTCTCCTCTTTATTCCCCTTATTGGGCCCCCTAGTCCTCATGTTCACCATTTCTACACTATCTCCTAGTTCTGGTTCTTGTTTTTCCCTCTGGGTCTGATGTCTCCCCTCCCTTTCTATTTCTCTATGTTCCCTGCAATGGCCCAGTTCATGTCTTGTCTGTGTTTTCTCATGCCTTGGTTGTTCTACTCCTTTCTGTCATAGTCTGGCCTCTCCTGTCTTTTTTGGTTCTGCTAGTTGTCCTGTGTTTGGTTCTACACTTCGTGGTGGTCCCCATCCTTGCTGTCTTCCTTCCCCTTACTTCCTGCGTTCTGGTCCTGTCTCCTGGGTTTCCCCCTCTCTTCGTTGGTGATTTGTACTGCCTCTGGAGAGACCTTCTGGAGTGGGGGGTTGTGTCATGACCCTGATGCTGTCCCGTCTAGTCTGTTGCATTTCTAGTTTCCCTGTCCTGTCTTGCACATGGGATTTCTATGTTTACCTCTCATTCTGTGCTCACCTCCAAATGTCTGATTGATTACACATGGTGTTGGTTTCCTGAAGTTTCCATATATTGTCCCTTTCTCCCTTGCTGTTTTTTTGTAGGTAGTAATATGTTGAATGTTGCTATTGCTTATAACTTGATCCATGTAATTCTCGTTTGCCTGTGTACTCCTCTGTAGTTTTGCTAA
Source organism: Chitala chitala (assembly GCA_025773905.1). Lineage (NCBI taxonomy): Eukaryota > Metazoa > Chordata > Actinopteri > Osteoglossiformes > Notopteridae > Chitala > Chitala chitala. The sequence goes on along the minus strand of JABJVR010049178.1, from coordinate 37,311 downwards.
CCCAAGCTCCGTGTATTTTCGCCTCCTGCTTTGTTGCAGTGTTGGAATAAACATCAGTCTGCATTTAGACTCATGTCAGTGATGATACCTTTACTGTTTGTATTTAAAAAAATTTCCCCAAAAGAAATTTACTATCTAAAAGGTTTGAAAATTACTTGAGGGTTGGGTAAAGTTTTTGCTAACTGATTTGGTTAGCAAATTTGGTGAGCAATTGGTGAGCAATTTTTTAAACTGGTCTCATAAATTAAACTGGTTTTCGGAAACAAATGCTGATATCTTGGTACCAGAATTTGATTAATTCCCCCCCCCCCATTTTCAAACTAACAACAATACTTCTGTACAACTCAGAGTGCAGTCAGAAGTATTAATTACTTATTTTTGGCAGTCACTTGGTTTAATTAGACCCGAACTGGCAGAAAACTGCGGTTTAAATATTCGTTGGTTCAGTCATAGTGTTTGTCTCCTCGCTACATTTATCATTTTAACTGATGTCACTTAACTCGCAGCCGCTGCGTTTCCGTCACACCCCCGTTAGGACTGGCGCAGCGGTTCCTACGTTTCGCAGCCAAGAGTGAATCATCATTCATTCTTTTCTGAATGAGACCATCGCGGTCTTTGATTAACCTTTCATTATTTTACACGTTAATTCCAAAAAGGTATCTGAGTGCAAAAAACGTATTAAAATCTGAAATAAACGGTCTTCTGTTGGCGTGTTTCTACCTCGTTCAAGTCTGAATTTATAGACTGAACTTTAGAGTAAATCCGGCCCGCGCCTGACTCGTGCATCGTGTAATGCGCGAGCCGTTTTCATTTATTATTCACTTGGCAACTAAAGGACATTTATTTCACTGAGGAATTATACGGTGCGGTGCTCGCGGTTTGCGTAGCTGGTGAACAGCAGGACTTCCACGAAACTAAAATTTACATTTACTCAGTGGAGCTCGGCGGGCCCCACAGCAGACAGCTGTATTTTAGTGAGACTAGTGAGATTTAATTACTTGTGTTTTAGCAGACGAGGCTTCTGCGGCTCTGTGACAAGGGATAAAATACCGAGTGGGGGGGGCGTCGAATCCAACTATCACATGGAAATTGTTTTAATTCTGATATTTACACGCCTTGCTGTTCATGGCACATAATAATACTATTCGCCATACTGTTTTCAGTGATAAAAATGATGAAAAGACGCAAGTTTTTAAACGCAACTATTATAGTTTAATTAGACTAATACAACGTCGTTTGCCTTTTAAAATTTTTCCAGAGGGTGGTCACATTTAAATGTTATTTAAAAACTTTATGTTGTGGGTTGTTTTTCCTATAATGTCGTGTGTATGTGTGTGTCTTTACACATCAAATCAAATGAGATGTGGTACAATCCTTAAAAAAACTGTTACAGAATAATCAGTTCTAGTGTGGCAAAAACAACTAATTAAGCTGCCTGTGAAGTCATTTGAAACTTTACTTTTAACGATGTTATGCCTGTAGTTTGTGCAGCAAAATATTATAGCCCAGCGGTTTTTATTTATTTATTTTTTGTGTTATTGAGAAGCTTGGTATTTACTGTGAACGCGAGGCTATAGGCAAAGCTTGAGTCTCTGTCTTATTCAGGCAAATAATTACTGTATTTGTAATATACTTGTTATTTTTGTAGTAACATGGGTTGCAACCTCAGGCTTGAGTTATGTTTCATTACTCAAATCTAAAAAAACCTGCACACAAAAGTTATATAATGCAGGCTAATGGCATCAGCTGCAGGAGAAAGTTTTCAGACTCACAGCAATTAAGAAAATGTTGAACTAAGACGCAAATTACCCTCAGGTAAATGCTGCACTCTACTCCCAAGTTTACTTCCTGTGCGGGTGATTTAATTAGGAGAATGCATACTGAGAAAGGGGGTGTCAGATCCAGAGCTGGTTTGGGAGAGAGCGCACTTCTGAGGCCTCAGCCGAACTTTGTGAGAGGTTAAAAGGACTCACTCAGTCCTTTTAACCAACTGTAAGTGGGTGGAAGAGAGATAGAAAGACATGGGGGGGTAGAGAGAGAGGCAGAGAGAGAGAAGGGGTAGAGAGGCAGAGGGGGGTAGAGAGAAAGGAATAGAGACGTAGACGAGACAGAGCAAGAGTCGCGAACAGAGAAAGGCAGAGAGAGAGAGGGGATAGAGAGGCAGAGGGGGGTAGAGAGAAAGGCAGAGAGAGAGGGGGGGTAGAGAGAGAGGCAGAGAGAGGAGGCAGAGGGGGGGTAGAGAGAAAGGCAGAGAGAGAGGGGGGGTAGAGAGAGGGGGTAGAGAGGCAGAGGAGGGGTGGACAGCGGGAGAGAGAATGAGAAACAGAGGAGTGTGTATGTACCTGCCTTATTTACAACGTCTTACGATGTCTATGATAAATGTTGGCACATGCCATGGATATATTGGTTGACCCCATTCGTACGTGTATTATTTATTTAATGTGTGTTATGGATTTCCTTACTGGGCACTTGAAATTTCGTTGTATTTTTAATACGATGACAATAAAATGCTTCTTCTTCTTCTGTAGAGTCTGTGGAATATCTGTAGCCTTCTCAAACAAATGAGCATTTGCTGAGTTAATTTTTTTCCAGCTCCCAAAGGCTGCCTGTATTTTGTGGACACATCTGGGTCTCCAAAGCTACCGTACTTGTTTACCCCCTCACAGCCTTCCCCCAACTGTTTTCCTGTCCACCTCGTTCCCTTGGTGTTTGGATTACGGCAGACTTGAACTTCCCCTGTTGCTAGGTCAAGACAGATGGGGGTAGTTGGTTGGGGGGGGGGGTGAACTGGGATCTGTCAGGTTCACCTCCAATGAGTCCCAGCTCTGCCGTAAGTGCCTGTCAGCTCAATTTACATAACGCCAGGGACACTGCCTCGGGATGCTCAAACTCAGCAAAGTGGATGAGGAGCGGAAAGACATTGTATGATATCGGAGTAGGGCAGGAGGCAGAGTGTGTTCCCTGGCCCATTTCCTGTGCCAAAATGATGCTTTTTTGTCCCAGTGAAACAAGCAAGGCTGTGCAATTCCTACAAAATTCTCACTAGGAGTACATCTGTCATTTCACACACCTTCCCATGGTGTAAACCACATAGTTTTACACTGAGACAGCATTAGTGTTGTGGCTCCAGGATGCTTTACTGACATGATGTGTTATGAATGGCTTGATAAACACTGGAATCTGCACAGAGAGCCCAGATTAAATTAGAAAGCCATAATCTTTCAACTGCATTTAAAGGTATAACTGATAAAATGTATTTCGATACACTGTCGATGGTCATATAGTTGTTTCACAGTCGATACAGGTGTCTTCAAAATGTCTTCTGTGGCCAATTTAAGGTGAAAGGGAGAAAGATTTGTCCCGTTTGTCTCTATGTCTCAGGAGACACAAAATTGTTGAACAAGATGGGACCCAGGCAGAGTGGTATTTTGTGACTCTATGGTAATTCTGGCTAAACACCAGGCAAGGATGTTTTGTCTGGTGCCGGCAGCTAAAAGTGAACTTGGCTATGAAATAAATGTGCGTTTGATGCTGTGTTATGGTTCTTCTGTATAAGTGGCCTGTGACGGTCCTGTGTTGTCCTAAACAGTGTGCTCTGTTCCACTGGGGGACCCAGCATTTACAGAACGTATTGGATTTTGCTGAAATAAGCAACAATTAGCATTACTATTAAAAATATGACTACTGGCCCATTGTACTGTTTTGGTCTGCTTTATATTTCATATGCTGTTTGTATCTAATTTACCAAAATGTTACAACCAGTTATTTAAGAAAATGTTGAAATACACTCTGGGGATCCATGGTGCATCACTTTACACATCTGATGCAACATTATTTGCATAGAATCAGGAAAAAGTTAATTTATTACATTTAGTCGAGACCAGGATTATTTAAAGGAACCACCTTTTCTCTCATATGTTCATCATACAGTCAGACACATAAATATGAATACATATGTGTGTGTATAATTTAATTTGGTGATAGACACATGCAATATACACATATGCATATAAATGTCAAAAATACTTTTGATCCATGCTGAAGATTTTGTAGTTTTGGAAACTCCGGAAAGACGTATATCTGCTATAGTCATTTGGAGAAAATGTCTGGATGATATGGTAAACTAGTTAACCAGCAAAGTAATGCATTTACAAAACACATCGTGATGTCAACACAGAACGTCCTGGAACCCTTACTGGATTCTCATTGGAGATCACTTTTTCCTTTTTTTGGTTATTAAATAAGTTTGTTTTCAGTCAAGCAAAGTTCAGCAAAGTCAAAGACCATTGTCAGATCGGTGTTTAATTTCTGTGTCGGCATCTAAGTGAAACTAATCAAGGGCATGACTGAAAATATGAGGTTCACTTCATGGCACTTAACCCCCCGCCCAGGAGCCCTGTGCAGCACCACACCATCAGTCTGCACCTGCGGCTTAACTCACACCTCATGGGTACTTTGTGGGCCAGAATGTGAGCACCTCATGGGTACACTGTGGGCCAAAATGTGAGCACCTCATGGGTACACTGTGGGCCAAAATGTGAGAACCTCATGGGTACTCTGTGGGCCAAAATGTGAGCACCTCATGGGTACTCTGTGGGCCAAAATGTGAGCACCTCATGGGTACTCTGTGGGCCAAAAAGTGAGCAGCTCATGGATACTCTGTGGGCCAAAATGTGAGCACCTCATAGGTACTCTGTGGGCCAAAATGTGAGCACTTCATGGGTACACTGTGGGCCAAAATGTGAGCACCTCATGGGTACACTGTGGGCCAAAATGTGAGCCATTCCAAGAGTTTCCACCAAGAAACAACTGGTTGGTTCTCTGGTGTGGTCATAAAAACAAAATTGCACCTGCTAAGAAATGGGTCCAAATCAATGTCAAGGACAGTATACAATGAAATAAGGATGATCAGCAGAAATCGTAAATCACATTTTTATAAAGAACTCCTCCATTTTGAATTGATGTGAAGGAGTACAAGTTACCCACAATGCCCTTGGCAGACAGTGTGATTTCTGCGTGAGTTTGTCTGCCCAGTGTTGCACTTTGATAATCATGCCTTCTGTTACTCCAACATGCATGTTGCACACGAAGGCACGTGAAGGCCACTGGACTGCACAGCAGAACAGGCGCATGTTCTGTGATCTGAGTCACTGCTACACAGATGCCTTGCAGTACTGCTAATCTCAGTTCCCTTGTAGAACATGCATGTCAGCTGAAGAACTGCCTAACCCAAATCATGCTTTCTCAAGTGGTGCCACAAAGCACCTTTTAACACGTTTCACTGTAGTTTTGTGAGCTTTAAATCAGTCATCATTCACTTTTCATGACTTTATAGATGTTTGCGGTGCCTTTACCTAAATCCATAGACTTTACCTAAATCCATAGACTTTACCTAAATTCGATTTTTGGTGATAAAAATTTCATTACATTGATGTGACTTAACTTTTAGGTTTTCAAATGTTATTATAGATGGTTTGGTCCTACATGGGGATAATTCCTAAAAGTTATTTAAAAACAAACTTGTTTGGTTTTTGGATAAATAACACTAATACAGGATCATTGCCTAATTTGTCTGAGATTATAACTCAACCTAGTGTTAATTAATAAAATACGTCCTTAAAAACAAGATAATTTAAAGCAAAAAAAAAAGAAGAGAAACACAAATTACTGTTTGTTAATGTTCTTTAAAAACAGATTTGTGGTAGACAGGGAGAAGTTTATGATCATGGCAGTAATGGGTAATGTTGGGTGTGGAGAAGTGCACATTCAGTGTGATTCATCACTTATAACCAACCAAATCAACCTCAGATATGCACTAAAAGTGCTAAAGAAACAGCTATAATACTCTGTTCTGCTGAGACCATACTACAGTGAGGTCTACAACACACTCATATTTCAGGCAGTAACGTGCAAATATTCCTTAAACATGCAGTATTTTCATCCTAAACTCAGTTCCCAGAGACTTTACAATAACTTGCTACATCGTAATTGGAAAGTTTCCCATTCAGCTCAGTCTGCATTTCGCTGCTTTTGTCCCACAATTCGAGTCGCTGCAGGGAGAGAGAGCTACGTAACACCGAGGGCGTGATGAATGTAAGATAATGGAGATGCTTTTAATACGTACGCTGAGCTCCAGGAAGAAGGATTCCAAAACAATTAAATACATGCATACATATGGTAGCCTGTATGAGTGCTGTGCTTGTGTTGGGTTTTACGAATGTGACTTTATGAATTGAGCCCCCCATCACTGTCATCGATTGGTACTGAAGCTGTAATTTAGCATGCAGCTGAAGGCCTAACCTTGTGTATGCAGTGCAGAAGAAGTCCAGTAAGATCCATTGAGCTCATTAGTAGCATTTACAAACGATCGCCCCCACAGCTTGGCACATGCAAACCAAAGTGATTAAAAGTCACAGGGAGGCTGGCGGGGCAAAAATCGGTCAGCAGAGGTGTGCAGACTTGATCGAAGGGGGCTTTTCAAGGTGCTTTAGGTCCATGAGAAGAGATGTTTCATCTGCACTCAACTGCAATTATCCATTTCAGTCTTCTTACTGTACAGCTTCCACATTCTTACCATAGGTCTGTAAAGTGCAAAAGCAATATTTCTGGCATAACTAAGAGTGGTGGTGGTGGAGTGGGAGTGGAAACTGAACTGGAGGGGGTCATGGCTGTAAACTTGAACTTCCTTTACAGCAGCATTTCCAAGATCAGAAGAAATTAAATATGGTGGCTGAAAGCCAGTATACTTATTAACCTAATTTTTGTAATAAGCACCTGACAAGAATTCTGGTAATGAAAAAAAATATATATTAAATAGTAAAATGAAATAAAAACCATCCAGCCAGTATGTAGAAAAGGTACAAACCTTTGTATTTACAATAAAGAGGAGAGAGAAGTCAGTGGCCAGTATCAACTGAACTTTCACTACACCCTGGGGTTAGTGTCACTGGGTGAAAAATGTTCGTTACTTTTGTACAGAAAACAAGCTGAATTAAAAATAGTTACACATAAAAATTTACTTACAAAAATGTGAACATGTCTTACAAATTAAATGATTCAAAAGTGCTACTCAGTTCAACATGTAGTAGTTGCTATGACACTGGTGTGTGTGTGTGTGTGTGTGTGTGTGTGTGTGTGTGTGTGTGTGTGTGTGGGTATTGCCTTGGCACAAAAGCAAGATGTGACAACTAAGTAATTATATTACAAAGAAGGGAGACATTATGAGCTTCCATCTGAAATAGCAGCTTTGTGCTCCGTGGTGGTTAAAATGAAGTGGGATCAGGGAGAATTCAAGTAGCCCTGGGCAAGTTGTACATGTGATTTTTGTCTCTTTCACAGGACTTCATTACATACTGTGCACAGTACAGGGCAGCTTGAATACCCAGTAAACCTTTAAATTACCATTAATATGTCATGTACTTCAGTCAATCTGTGTCACTTTCATAAATCATTTAGTACGTACTATGTGTTAAAACCTTGTTGTATTAAACCAAAACACTTTTGTCACTGTAACTGAATAAAATTGACTGGCATTTTTTTCCAATGATGATTCATTTTTCTGTGATAAGATTAAAAGCCCAAGATAGTGAGTTTTAATGTGATGACTGTGTTGTCCTTGTTTTTGGACTGTCAGCACCAGCTAGAGAAGTGGCTTGGCTGTACTGTGTGTATCTTTAAATCACCACCGTGTTCTAGCACCAGCTAGAGAAGTGGCTTGGCTGTACTGTGTGTATCTTTAAATCACCACCGTGTTCTAGCACCAGCTAGAGAAGTGGCTTGGCTGTACTGTGTGTATCTTTAAATCACCACCGTGTTCTAGCACCAGCTAGAGAAGTGGCTTGGCTGTACTGTGTGTATCTTTAAATCACCACCGTGTTCTAGCACCAGCTAGAGAAGTGGCTTGGCTGTACTGTGTGTATCTTTAAATCACCACCGTGTTCTAGCACCAGCTAGAGAAGTGGCTTGGCTGTACTGTGTG
>JABJVR010049178.1:1807-29233 GCA_025773905.1 Chitala chitala | reverse complement strand
ACCACCGTGTTCTAGCACCAGCTAGAGAAGTGGCTTGGCTGTACTGTGTGTATCTTTAAATCACCACCGTGTTCTAGTTTTTGAGCCACTCAGGAAATGTAGAACCCGAAGTTTTGCGCTCCTGTTCCTGGAAAGAATGCCGCCTGTGCCGCGATCCAACACTCGTAGTGACGGTGTTTCCAGCGGGGTGTTGGCGGGTGTGGTGGGGAGGGGGGGTTGATTTATGCATCCAGCACAAACTGAGGTGCTCGTTAGTCATATTCAGTTTGAAAAGCATCGTACTTTTGACCAAATTAGGCCAGCACCTGCATTCTTCTAGGTGAGGGAGAGAGAAAAAGAGACAGAGAGAGCCAAGAACAGACCATGTGAAAGTGTGTGTATGTGTGTGTGTGTGTGTGTGCGTGTACGTGTGTGCATGTGTCTTTGCTAGACAGAGAAAACTTAATCTGAAAGTGTGCCCATTCTGTATTGTATGACAAATCATAAATCTAAGCCAATGTGAATAAAACTGTGTGACAGACAGCGTGAAAAACTGAGTCCATACCTTTTAACATGTACCAAGCGTTCTTCTCGTTTTCTGATGTTTGTGTGCACTGCTTCCAGAACCTGTCCAGAGATGTTTTGTCTTCTTCAGTAGTGTTTTGTTTAGAGGAAGTGTCAAACCGAGCAGATTAGAATTATCCAGATTTATGGAGGAATCCCAAACAGACCATACTGGGGGCAAAGTTTCATTTACATTTCACTATTTCCCACACTTGTGCATTTTTTAAGTAATTTATTTAATTACTTTGGAATATGTATGGTCTTTAACACAATTAAAACAATGTAGCTCTCCGTATATGTTAAACAAATGGCGTTATGGAGACCACTCTGTTTTCCATTGCATGTATTCCACAAACTATAGATTGTTAAGCTTTGCTGTAGCCACTTTAAAAAACTGACTTCTCTAGCTCGGGTAAAGCAAAAATGACTACGCCAGAAAAGGTAAAAAAGGCCTTATTTTCTCACAACCTTATTTATACAGTGATTTTATGAAAACTGTTGGGGGAAAAACACAAAATCAAACATTAGAAACAAAATAATATGTTAAAAGGTGAGAACATGTTCCCTGTGTCAGCCGGTCTCATTTGACAATAATGTATTTTGCGGAGTTTCACATTTCAAAAGCAATTATAAGGATGCAACAGTCTGTCATTTTACGCGTTCTCTGATATGCATTTTTAATGTAATTTATTATGTTACATGTTGACTCAGTGGGCAGCACTTGTTCTCTCCAGGGCCACACCAGGGGCCCTGATATATACCGTATATATATCAGGCAGATATATATATATATATATATATATATAAAACAGCTAACAACAGATTAACCCAAATGTGCCAAGTGAGTCGTGTTAAAACTGAGAGTGACCAGAAACGCTGAAACGTATTACGAAATTGTAGCACAGACTATTTGTACCACATCATAACTGCTGGATGGGGAGATGTTCAAGCAAACTTGTCTGGGGTCCAGAATTTCTAGTGATGCCCCTCAGTGCCACACACGTCTTGGTTCGTCTCTGGCTCTCAGCACTGTGTGTGTGGAGTTTACACGGTCTCCCTGTCCTTCAAGTGCTGTGGTTTCCCCCCACAGCCCCAAAGTCATGCTGCTTAGGTGAAGTAGGAACTACAAATTGCCCTTAGTGTGTACGTGTGTGTGTGTGTGTGTGTGTGTGTGTGTATGCGCGCGCGTGCCCTGCAGTAGGTTGACACCCTGCCTGGGGTGTCCCCTGCCTTGCACCTTAGGCTGCCACCTGCAACCCTCACTGGGATAAGGACAAGCACTTTGGTAATAGATGGATTATTTCAGATTTTAGCAGTATGCTGGCAATCCCAGTAGGTACTTGTGCTATAATTGTTCCCAAAATTCCCTTGTTGACCCATGTCACCTTAGTAACTGAATCAAGGTGATAAATACTAGAATTCTTCCTCATCTGCGTGCAAACCACACAGCCGACCAAACATCCCTGCCTTGATTCACTTTCAGGTTTTCTAAAAATTTCTGTGGACCAGTGATTTCATATACATGAATGTGACCTCAGTACCAATTCATTCTAGTTCTTCGTTTCAGAGAACTGAAAACATCTCAGATTCCAAATTTCGCAATGAAAGGTTTCTAGTGCTTTTGACATGAAAGTGCTTCTGAAGTCAAGCGTTAATGAAACCTCTGCTCAAAGTTTTAGGCAAGACTTTTATGGGTAGGTTAATAAGAGTTTCCTCAACACCACACACCCAATCTGATGTGACATGTAAGAAAAGTGTAGTTAAAATATTACGGAGCAGCGCAGGAAATGAATGAAAGTTAGATAAAACACATTCAGTACTGCATTCATTGTGGAGTTCCACTGTAAGCAATTCTCATAATCATATTGCATGTAAAAGGTGCCCTTTAAAACAGCAACATGAACTGAATGACTGCAGTTCTTTGCTACAGAATAGAACTAATCTGGAAATTTTTGCCTGTCCTCAGTGGCGTATCGGTTTTCGCCCACCACTCAGGTATCGCGTCTCTGTGCCAGGAGTAAAGCCTTTTGCCAAAGTTATGAGGGGATTTTATGATCATGATTGAACTCAATCGTACAAAGTATAATGGAAACTTTCAGAAAATCACATAAAACAAACGCATAATAGCAACGTGGTAGTCTTACAGACAGAGGTGCCCCACAGAGCGAGAAGGCGAGCGGGGCTGCGCATTGTTTTGCGAACAACGCGAGTCAAAACAGAAACACGATCCATTAGGAGAAAAAACTGTCATCCAGACAGGAACAGGTTGCTTGTATTTTGCTTTATTATTTATAAAAAAAGGTGGGCACGGCAGATAGCGACCTGTTAGTGGACTGAAACTAAATCCGAGCCCCACCTGTTGATGCTGGTCTGTGAATATCCGGATCTTTTCATTGCGGGCGTTCGTAGGAGTACCTTACCTTGGTCAGCACCACTGAACAATAAGTGGCAGAAGAAAGGACGGCTTTGCTCTTTTCACACCAGCTTTTCAGACCCCTAAGTTGACAACACCTTAACCACTGTACTTCTTTTCACTAAGCAGACTCTAACCTCGCCTCACCGAACCTCTTGCTCATGCCGGCCCTCAGTATTATAGTGATGGGTGCGGGATGCGCAGCTCAGGGTGATGCGGTATGGCAAAAATAAACCACGAAGCTGACAGTCAGACAGATGTGTGTTTTAAACGCTCTTGTTCCATCTGTTTCACGGGAAACGCACACATAAGCAGATATGTTTGAAGCCAGACTGCCAGCCGTACAGGCTTCCGACCAAACTTTAAATGCAGCCTTGGTAACTTTGCCTCCGTCTGCCGACAGTGCGCACGTCTTCGAGTCTGTCTTCGCGTCCTTCTGCATTTTGTCAAACTGCGATACTTTACTGCTCTCCCACTTTAAATAAAGTCTAGTTCTTTTTAACTTAAGAAAATTGCATTGTTTGACCGAAAGAACAAACACAGGCAGATTCAGTTTTTCGAAAATGTAACAAACCCATAATCTAAAAGTGAGCAGGAGGCGTATTTATAATAACTGTCACACTTCTGTTGTTACGTAATAATAATAATAATAATAATAATAATAATTATTATTATTACGTAACAACAGAAGTATGACAGTAGTATTCCAATTTGCATTCCTTCCTTGTGACTCATTAAAGTGTAGTAAGTCTTCAAACCCCCCTCTCCCATCCATGACCCATTTCTGGATCAGAGTATTAGTGTATTATATGTGGCCCCTGCCGAGAGGTTAATGAACAGTGGCGAGATGTGGAGCATTTAAAAAAGAGGAACATTTCACGGCCGCAGAAGGTCAAACTTCTGTTGAAGTGCTGTTAACCAACGCATTAGGGCACAGGCTACTCCAGCAAGCAGCTCAAACGTTTAAAAGGATTTAATCGTGTTTATTTAAACGCCAGCCTTCAAGATCTACAAATCGTCTTGTCGGCTGTGTTTATTACAACTATAAAATACATTAGTCGTCAAAGCAGAAGTAAAATAGCATTGCCCTTTCTTTGAGGAAGTGCCTGTAATAAACTTATGGGCAGTTACAAGTGCCAACTGTTTCAGGCTAGACTTAAGCAAATTTTCGACAACGAGATCACTCTCATACACGTTTCTCAGAAGGTTCGTACCTAGCCAAACAAAGCGACAGATTGTTTTACAGCGAAAAAAGTGACGATGAAACTGAATTTGTCCGTGTTGCTACCAGGCTTCTGTTCCCATTCAGAAAGTCAAGTGCTGCGCGCTGTTTAACATCGCAGTTCAGTTTTGACAATGTGATCACAGAGACGGCCGACAATACACAGATCCAAATACTGCTCTCTGAACTCTAATGGTGTGTACTGTTCGATCCTACCACTTATATCACAATTACCTTTGTATATTAGTATATATGGCTGTACCAAATTAACCCAATTTAGGCATTTAAATTGTTCATTTCTTATTACAGATTTTTGAGGCAGTTAATTGACAGGTCATATGAAGCCAACTTGATTCATCCCATGGATCATTTATAATGAAATAACTGCAGAGCAATTGCACAATCCTTTAAAAATGAGCACGTCATGGTTATAAATTGTTTAGTGATAATTATTGAAGTTATTTTTAAGGACAAGTAATGAAGGACTGTAGCTTTTTTTATGCAGTTCAGACACATTGTCATTGTGTTCATCACTGACAAATAACACAATGTAAATATAATGGGGAAAAACCTCCATTCTCCCTCAAGCCTTGACACCCACATTTTAGGAGACCATATTTGGAGGCATGGCATCTATTAGAAATCTCATTAAATGAATGTGAAGTACACTAGGGCCCCTGCATCTGCCAATCTAGTATCCGCTGATCCACTTAACTGGGGTCAACAGGGAAAAAAATAAAATAAAAATTACAAAAATACACACAACTTTTAAACCTCTCAACAATCAAGTGCGTACTGTACAGGCAAAGTAAACATGATGAAAAGGGCACGCTGAGTGATGCCAGCACTGATTCAGCTCCTTTGTTTTGGTAACGATGGAAGCTGATGGGGACTGAGCAGGGTGCTTATGGGAAACTGTAGTGTGGAGCAGACAATAACGAGGACGAATTGTGGTACTGAAAAAGTGATAGTACTACTACTACTACTAATAATAATAATAATTATAATAATAAATAATGATAATAATAATAAATAATTATAATAATAATAAGTAATTACAACCCAACAACCACATCTTCCAGGAAATTGCTTCTATGCTCTTTTTAATTCCCGCAACCACAGACTTCCTGTTGATGTTTTGGCTCTTCGTTGATTCATTAGCCTGATGACTGGTGCTCCTGAAAGCCAATGGGCACTCTCCAACTCAGAGTCAGTCCCCCAAGAATTGAAAGAAACACACAGACACAGAAACATAGAGCAAATATGAGCAGGGATGTAACAAAGGGTTATATGAGGTGTCCGCTCCTATCCACGGTTCCAGCCAATTGCGGTAGAGCTTGGAACGTAATATCCATGGATACAAGCGTACAACTGTACAACAGTTCATTTGGTTGTGAATACATGAAAAAAAGCATTTTTACATTCCTGTTCTTGTTTGTGACAATGGTACATTTCCAAAGTGAATATACTACAACAAATTATCTGACACAATGATTACAAATAAACCTGTAGAGGAAAATACTCATAACTATTTGGTATTTATGCATCCCTGTTTTTGCTGCTATAGAATTTACAACCTCCAACATCTTGCCTTTGAGAAAGTCAGGTTCTGGCAGAACTTACTTTTTTTATAAAGAAAAATTGAAGACCATTAAGGTTTGGGGTTCTCATTAAGCACTGACCTTGGACTAAACAACCAAGGCCCAAAGCTGCTATCCACATGTGCAACTTGATGTTAGTTCAAGAGTGTTTGTCAAATTCAACAGGGACTCACCAGTGACCCTGCAGTATCCCCTCAATGAATTTAGCTTACGTTTCTGTCTGTGAGACAGCGAAGAGTAAATATTTCTGCAGAGTATGACCTGACAGCTTGTTGGGTGTAGATTTACGGTAAATGTAAAATATGAAAAGGTGACATAAATTTACTGTGCAGTGTGTGTCACAGCCAGGAGTTTCCTGTTAAATGTCAGCACTTTTGGTTTTACGCGCTATTGAAGGAGTTTTTCTTCTTTTTTTTGTTTGTCAAATAATTAAATGCTGTGGAGGTCTGATCATAGGCACGTGTAGTGGAGTGTGAACTGCTATGGTAGGTAGTCATGACTAGTGTCTGATTAGTCCAACAAGCTGGAGACCAAGGTCTTTACTTCAGCAGACTAATCCTCTTGTCTTGTAACTCTGTGCGGGCTGTGAGAACCTGGGTTGCCTCTGTTACATATACATTCATGCACAGTGTTCACGATCAAACAACGTTAAGGTCAAAGTGAAATTTGTATGAAATTTCCATGTCTGTTTCTGAGTTACTATTGCTGCACAATATTGCAAAAAAGGATGAAAACCCATGAATAATGCACATGGGTCCACTTGAAAATGAATGAAAGTGTTATTAACATGTTTTACTCCAAAGCTGTCCTTTCACATACATAATATTTAAGTTCTGTGTCTGCAAGGTGGGAATACTGAGCAGAACCTGCAACAATAAATGTGATCATTTGTAGTCATCAGTAATTTAGTTTAAGAACGATATGTAAGTGGCAATACGGGAGTGTCAATACTCCAAAAAGCACACACTCACACCAACTGTAGCCCATAATGCAACAGTTACAAAGTGTTTTACTGTATGTGAGCGAGGGGGGTGATGAATTTAAAATAGAGAAATCCAAGAACTCAGAAAACAGGTGCTACAACAACACAAAAATGCATAATGGTGGGGGGTGGAGAGTACCATTAAAGTCTTTAGAGAGTGAGGGAATATTTTTAAAGGTGTAAAAATCCCTGACACAAATGTTGGGCCCTGAGGCCTGAAGCCGGGCTGAATTGGCTTTACTCTTTTGACTGGCAGTCCAAGTGAAAACTGAAATGAAATTACAGAAAAGACCCCAGTACTTGAGGGACACTCACCCCCCCTTTTTTTTCTTGTGCTGGGTTCCCGGCAGCTCTTAATTAGTCACACATAAACCTGTAACCCAAGCAGGAGCTGAAAGAATTTTAATTGCTACATAAGAGCTGGTTTAATACAATTGTGCAGCAATTACGTTTGGCATTTTCTGAATGCTAGTTTATAATCCAGAGATTCAAGTTTTTTTTTTTTTTTTTCTCCACAGCAACTGCAGGTTACAGTATAGCTTGTTTTACCGAGCGCAGATGTTCTTTACCCCTGCAACATATGGGCCGGGCGCTGTCAAAAGAAATACCACGAGCGGCTCCTTTAGCCCCACTTCCTCCGGCGGAAATGTTCCAATCAGAACTAATTACTTTATCTCCACCATTAATTTGCATGCCTTTCTTGCTAGTCTTAAATTTACTTTCAGAACTGGGCGGTATTAAACGAATAATAAGCAGAAAAAACAAATAATAAATAAATAAATGAATAACAACAACAATAATAATAATAATAATAATAAAAATTTAGGATTTACGGATCATGTCACGGATTATTATGTGGACCGCATCGTTAGTGTGGCGTGAGGAGTTGCACTAGAGTGCAGGGCAGCGGACCCGGTATCATCCCAGAGCTGATGATTTATGCATGGGATCCTGTCCTTGGATCTGCAAGGAAGCCCCGATTAGCTGAGAGGTGCCGGTGTTTACAGCGCTCTCGGTGCTCAGCGCCTCCGCCCCTGTGGGCACGGCCGGCCCGCGTCGGCTCAATTACCGCACGGCTCTTAAAATCGCTAACAGAACAGAAAAGCAGCGACAGCGGCGCCCAGTCTAACACGTGTACCCAGGCCTGAACTTGAGCGTCATCTTGGCGGTACGTTTTCCGCTGTGCCTCGCTTGATGTCTCACGACAACAGCAGCACGTGTGTGAGGCATTAACAGTAAGAGATATAGGGCTCCTGAGACTCGTGTGTACATGAGACTGGCATGCATTTATCTTTCGATTGTAATAAATACGTTAATGTAAATGTATCAAAATTATTGTATTGAGATATTATTTATTAACGCTTCAATACAGAAAACACTTTTGTATTCATAGAAGTATCACCGGTAAAATACTTAAAGAGTGTCCGTTTTGCCCTTTTTTAAAACTAATAATAGAAATAATTATCACCATCATCAGGAGCAGAGTAAACCTAAGAACCAAGAAACTTTGACAAAAAAAAGAAAGGAAATATTGAAATAAAACTTGTCGTTATGCAGTGGTTGTTCTTATGTAATGCTTAACATGCGCACAACAGCCTGACAAACATTATTTTTGAAGGTGGACTAAAGTGAGCTAAGACGAAATGTTGCGAACTGTTTCCCTCAGAGGAAAATTTACTCATTTTAAATGAGTAGCTTGTTGAACGGGGGTCCTTTATGTGGTGCGCAAACCATTAAAGGTTCTGTAATTATGCAATTATTGGACAAACGACTGCGAAGCTTCATTGGGTGCACTTGGGGTGTTAATTACTGTAAAGAAGGAATAATTGTGTTGCGCTGCTTTTCAGTCACTGACCCCTGCTGTTTGTACCAGGAAAGAACAGTCAACAGGCTTTATTGTTGGGTCTCGCGCGGTTACGGTGGGCGTGTCAACGCAGAAGAGCGTGGCAGGCTGAACTGTTCACGTGAGGCCATAATCAGGAACGGAAAAGCCCGCTGAGCTGGCTGCACTGTGCCTTTTTTTTGGCAACTGAGGAGCAGTCGACAGAACTGGCTAACGATTTTGTTTATTTCTGGACACCGGCGCTGTTGTTACTGTCATGGAAGCGGCGAAGCGTGTGTGCGGGGGGGCAGAGCATGAAGCGGGGCTAAATTGAGACAGTGGCAGTTCTGCTGGGGTAGCTATATTTTTGACAGGATGACCCCCCCCCCCCTTCCTTAAAATTCCCTCCCCACCACCACCATAAAACAAAGATGCTGCAGGCTCTGATGAGACAGCTTAGGCCTGCCAAGCCTACTTTAAACCGCTAAATAATGAAATGCAGAGCCAAGCACTTGTGCTGGTGGTGAGACAGATGCTGTGGAGGTGGGGTTACTTCCATCTAGACAAACTTGGGGCCCCCACCCCATGATCACCACATGAGTGGACAGCGAGGTAACAATTCTTTCTTCTATTCCCAGAATGTAACAGTGGTGCAAAGGTCCAGAAAGCAGCAAAGGCCCCTGACATTCTGTGTGTGTGTGTGTGTGTGTGTGTGTGTGTGTGTGTGTGTGTGTGTGTGTGTGCATGGGGAGGGGGTCCTGCTGAGGGCAAACAACTGGGCAAGCTGCCAGAGACCTGTCCAGTCAGTCTGTCAAGCAGACAAATTAACACACTCTATGGGAGAAGGTCACAGCAGGGGTAAGGGACTCTCAGCCTGACACCTCTTATGCCTTTCCTTCCCCTCTTTCTTTCACTCACTCCCTCTTTTTTTTTTTTGGAAGCCTTTCCTTCTTTTCCGTTTCCTCCCCACAATGCCACATCCTTTGTTTTGGCCGGTCATACCCCATGCCCTGAATACTAATGCAGTAGTGCCAACAATGTTTGAATTCATTTCTTTCTTATTTTCAAAGTGTATTTTTTTATATCAGTAGTCACAACTCATGCTAGCTGGCAGGTGTAAGTACTGAGTTAAAAAATTTTAAGTCAATTAAAACATAATAATCAGACGATACTATTTAACAAAATGTGCTTCAACATACACATTCACAGGTGAGTAACATTGTCCCTGGTGGAAGTAAAAGAGTAACAAAACATTACACAGTTATTTTAGGGATCTGTAAACCATGTGGAGCTTCATGGTTTTCATTATGATGTCACAATCCATGTGCCACTAGTCACAGGCAGCCATGTTGTAGGGCAAAGGAACAGTAGAGCAACTGAGTGCACTTATGTATAACTTTAAACAATTAAAAAATCAGAATGGTGCTTTCCTACTGGGTGAATGGCTGTTCCAATTGTGGAGACAGGAGTTTATGCCAAACCAACTATAAGATTATAGAAACAAACAAAAAATAAATAAGTGAAGAGAGGAGACGACTTTGGTTTATCATCACATAAGTAATATTATACATGTTCTACAGAGCTTTCAGCGTCAAATGACATCCTGTTTGTTTAATGGTTTGCTACCACGGACGTGTTATATTGTGTTCTCCCCCTGCTGTTTTACATGAAGCTTACGTTTATGGTGTCTGATGCATATTTCATTACCATTAATTAGTTATCTTGTCCTACAAGATGGCAGATAAACAACAGGTCAAATGAGTCTATATGAACTATGAACAGCCGTTAAACAAGCTGTAACAAATCGACACTATGGCAGACATTCACACATTCACCTTTAGCCCTTCATTTAACTGAGAAAATTAAACACTGAATTCCGTACATGCATATTTGTAGGCCCTAATGATTTCAATTATAAAAAAATTAAAAGGTTGATGATTAGATGAATGTGTTCTTGCGTTTGCCGAACTTTTTGTCAGTGTGAGCGCTGGCAGCTTTGTACAGTCAGCTAAGGGTGTGTAACTGAAGCCCTGAGTGTAACGATCTGGTTGCACTGACATTTGCTAGTGTGCTTAACCACAGCGACGGGGGGAATGTGAAACAGAATGCTAGCGTGAATTCAAATATAGATCCCAACGCTGGTACGCAGCCTAGTAAAACTTGTTTTTGCTTTTTCCATGATCCATGCCTCTCACTGATACACGTCAGATGGACATTAAGAAAGCAAACGTCATCCGATCAATTTGTTTTCGTCTGTTTTTTTTTTTTTTTATTTTACTTTTCCCTGTCTGTGGGCCAGTTACAACACATGATTTAGCTGGAATATGTCCATTCCGGTGCAGGGAATGTCTGTTGGGGGACGCAGTGATGAAGATCGATTGTTTGTTTAATTGTTTGTGACTTTAACGCAGAAAACAGACTCTGGATCTGTGAAGTAAATCAGCTGAACATTTGCACGCAGCATGTATGTTTTGCATGCGGAAGTGGTCAGCGCTGGCCTTAGGGGTGACATCTTTCAACTCTTCAGGAAAGCAAGTGTTCTGGCTCCAGTTACGGCATGCTGTCCAAGTTGTGAAAAGGTAATATTTAACGAATGTCTGTTACAATCACGCTAAAAAGACCCACGTGCATTTCAACATTGGAGGGAACAAAGCTGTTTCTGTCAGGGCCAGAAGAAAAGCACTTTTATTTAAAACATCGGTCATCAGCGCCTGAGAGATCTGAGTGTAAATGTGCATTTGGAATGAAAAGGCAAATTTTATAATTCAATAAATAAAATGAGACCTAAAAATTTAACAAAGTCGAGCTTTGTCAGATGCAGTGCTTCTTGGAAAAACAGCACAGTAAAACTTATGCTATAGTCATGTGACACAGAGACATAGTCCTACATGTGTAATATAATACAACAGTTGAAAATGATATTCTCAAACCTTAAAAGGCTGGCTGAGGGGCAGATGGGTGGCATTGGGGGGCTGCTCTATCTACAGTCTATTTACGTGCTGAACTGATTTATATAAACCTAAGGTAAACTGACGCCACTACAGACACGCATGGCAAAACAGCACGAACATGAATCATTTGTAATTAGTTTAGGATCCCCGCTGCCCACAAGCTTGAGTCTGCCTGAAGATGGCCCAGGTTCACTGAGAAATCCTGCCAGGTCACCGTGGATACATGTGAAAAGTGGGTCCGAGAGGGAGCAGGGTGGCGACTGCCTGGGCTGGCACTGCTAGATAGACTTCAACCACATCCAGAAATTACAAAGCCTTGCACTGAATGTCATTGTGCCTGTCGACTCCGTGCCATCCCATAATACACAATGGGGGTGGGGGGTCGCATGTAGCATTTGGAGCACGAGTTTGAGTTTTAGTATTTAAAGTTGCACAGATTTATATTTGTTGTCATGTCCACGAAAAAAAAAAGATGCAGTGAAATTCTGATATGCGTGTGTGTTTCATAACGCTGAAAAACAGAGACAAACATGTTACAACACAAGCAGGTCAACAACATAGTAAAATGGGGTAAATAGGGCAATGGGAGGTGTTTAAATATGGTACCTACTTTAGGACTGCTTAAGTCAACATTCGCCTACTAACGGATAAGAAGCACATCTGTTCTGCTGCGGTCTGATTTATGTCATTGTGACTTTGAGACATACAATTACATAGAAGCAGTAACAATAAAGACCTACCAAATATCTATTCATGCTCATAGAACAAATAAAAAAAACATTGTTAAAATGACAAGGCAGTTTTTATACCTTTAAGCACATTTTCTGTACAGGATAGTTTACTGCTTGAATAGTTTTCCATGGTTTGAGTGCAATGAAATGGCAGCTCTCAGGTAGGACCTTGTTTTCACACTGACCTGCTGGCAAGCCAACCAGCTGAAAAGGTCTGAAGGCCTAAAGGCACAGGCTTTTACCACTTAAAGAACTTATGTCCTTAGTATGGATCTGTAAGCACCACTTTCACATTCTTGATTAACATTTTTTATTTATTATTACAGCTCGTGCATATATTGCAACAAAACTCATTTGATATATAAATTGCACTAATTCAACATTTAGTCGTAAAAATCTAACCAAAAATCTTCAGCCAGGCTTCCTGCTCTGACATTGACTTTCAGAGCTGTTTTGACCCCTGGAAAACACAGAAATTCACAAACATAGTATAGAAGCATGGAAAAACATCTTTTCTAAGGTGCACAAAACATATAAAACAGTGTGCTTTACTAGCTAAATGTTCATGCAATACTTTTGCTTATGTTTCAGTTTCATAAATCGCAAGTCAAAATGAACAGCTGACAGTAAGTGTCTATAGGTCCCGGGTCATTGCTTGTTGATGACTGTCCCATCTCAGGAACCTGATGCTTAGCTGGGTACGCTGTACTTTAATATGCCTCCTACCCAGCAGCGACGTCAAGTGACAGAGGGTTAATTGCCACCCCGCTGGCAGGATGACGTGCTTGAGCTCACGCCAGAGGTTTTTTCAAAATTAATGAGTTTTATTTGCATGCAGGCGTCCTTATACATGGCTCTTAAGGAGCTCCCTGTAAACAGCGTGTGAGACCATTGAGTTGTGTTCTGGCCTTCTGCAGTGGGAAAGGGTCAGAATTCAAAACGCATCAGAACAGCAAGGGTGAGTAAAGAAATACATAGTGCCAAAAAAAAAAATATTGTCTTTTCAAATTAACAAATCATTTCAGTGTTTTCTGTAGGACTATCGTGTCTGCCAGACTCACCTCCGCTGGGCAATGCTTGCATTTCCATCTTCTTTTTTTCCAACATGCATAAACAACACACAAACGATGTGGGAAGTTCAGCATTTCCTAGAATAATGGCACTTGGGAAATGATAGGAAAGTTAAATTTACGGCAAGGTTGACCTGGCAGCACTAAGAGAGTCACTGAATACAGAATGAGCATTACAGTTAATTTCTGCTGAAGTGCAACTGAATTAAGCCACAATTAGGAGACGTGCTTGATGGCTGATGTTTTATTTCCTAGTGTTGCTCTTGTCTCATACTGGGTCTTTCGGGAAAAACCGCAGCCACAATAGACTAAAAGATGGGCATATGGTTAAGAAGCCATTTTTGTAAAATAAGTAATAAAATAAAGATTTGAAAATCCACTTTTCATTTAAAACATCTTATGAAATGTGGCTGCATAGGGAGTTCGAACACGTGATGAAACAGACATTTCAGTACGTGTTGAAAATACCCTGTAATGTTGTACAGAGACACAGATCAGAACAGATTCAGTTGGTTTGGGCTTGTGAAGTATTTTATATAGTACTCTTATTTATAAATATTTCACCTTCTGTTGTATTGCCTGAAACCAAACATAAACCATATAACCCAGATGTTTAAGTTTCTCACCAGCCACTGGAATTAACCGTGTTCCCATGAAATGACCACACAGGAATGTGGATGTTACTGAAAGGTCACGAGTCCTCTACGGATGCCCAGGGAATCGCCGAGGCCTTATGGAGGAAGGAACAGTCAAGTTTATCAGTCACTGAGGTGCAGTTTTGAGTGGGATTTATTGGAGGTGCTCGTGACATGACGGCAGCATGGGGGGGGGGCAGGCTGCAGAGCTGAACCCTGCGGTCAGAGGGTCACACACAGAACACCTGTTTGACTGCACGTTGTACACAGAAGGTCAGATGGGAAGATGAGGTCATGTGCAACACCATTTAGCAACCACGGTTCAGCGTCCTGGGAGTGAGATAAACCCATACAGACAGACAGAAAGGTTTCTGAACAAGCCCTGTCTCATATTTGAAAGACCATCTTTATTCATATACATATTTGTTTTATACACAATGGATAGGCTCCACACATCCTGGGACCCTACACAAGTTAAACAGTTTGGAGAATGAATGAGTGAATGAATGTAATTTGTTTATTAGTATTTTCATTAACTGCTACCTATGTAGTGTCTTAGACTATTATATGCAAAGTGTACATTATTGTCAGTGCGCAAAACAGCACCCTCAGCCTAGTTTCACATGGTACAAATTTTAGTCTCTGCTGGGCTGTAAACGACGATGTACCATAGAACATGTACCAAACCACTGTTGTGTATCACTCACTGCCCATGTGGACTTTGTGCTTTTTTGATACTGCCACATAGATGCCAGTCTTACGCTGGTCTGTCAAGGACTGCCTGTCGCCCCCACATTTCTAAAGGAATGACACAGGTACCCCTGAAGCCCTCATTAATGTCCAGCTTTCAGAGACAGTGTCTGGGCATTTTAGTGGAAAGAGATCCCTGAATCCGTTATTTGAAAAATTTCTGTCTTATTTCCTAAACAGAGACATTCAGCTCTGCAGCTAATCCTTTTAGAGGTGAACATTTTAACTTCTTAACTGTTAAAATACAGTAACTGAATATATTTCACTTAAGGAGAAATTAATTTTGCGTTTGTTACGTGCTACATACAAAACAGCTTCAGAATCACCACTGTGAGTAAACTATATAAATACATACGTTTATAATAACAAAAAATACATAAAAACCTTTCAGGAAATGTGAACAACAGTTTATACTTCAAATGAGGGCAAATATCACCTTGTTAATGTATATATTTCTTTGTTACAAACGTAACTCTTTGGGCCTATGTTCCAAGGTCAAATTAACCTTCCCTGTCATGTCTGTATCCAGCATGGAGCCCATAATAAATTTACCTTAATTGAGTGACAAAAAAGATTTGGACCTAGTTATTGTGAATGGGTTTGATTGTGGCCGCTGATGCGGAATCCTGTATGAAGTAAGAAGGCTGGCTGCTCCTCTGGCCCCTTGGAGCGTGAAGCCTGCTTCTCAGAGCTTCATTCCTCCTGTCATTTCTTGATACTTTCCGCTGCCTGATGGCGGGCCGACCCTAAAGCGCAGCGCTGCACCTTTCATCTGTCTCCACGCGCTTCGTCCTCCGCAGATGCGCAGCCCGGCGCCCGCGTCACACACGGTTAGTAGCTCAATTCATCCAATTGAGTTATCGTTGTGACGACGACGCGTCGGGCGAGTGGGCCGCCGGCTGGGGGGAGGGGACATTACGGCGTTCAGCTGTTCCTCTCCCTCACAAAGGCGGCTTGTTAATTATTTCTTCCTGAGATTATTTACTTTTTAAAACTTCCACCGGTATGAAAAAAGAAAGCAGCTGTAACAACATTCCAGAAATCTCTACCATCCTATGCGGAGGCCATATATTTTATGTGCACAATACTGGCCTATGTTAAGTGAATGCCTGCCATCTGTGGGGGCCATTTTGAACAATTTAGCAACATATATTCTGGAAATGAAAAATCCTGTTCAGGATACATAATTCTGTAATGGTGGATTCTTTTTTTTCCCCTCAGAGCAGTCAAGTAAAAGGAAAAACTCTTCATAGTCTTCTTTCATATTATGGTCATTTTGGGAAATTAAACACACCCTTTCTTTAAAGGAAGAATATGTTACTATTCCAGTAGCACTGTTATTTTCTCCACTGCATGATAGCGAGGCAAATCATAAACATGAATATATTACACAACAGTCCAGTAAAAAACATTTTTTACATTTGTCATAGGCTAAACAAAGTTTAGGTACTAGAATTTTGAAATTAACAGACCTCAGGTTCTCTTCTGCATTGGTATTAGTTCCAGATGTGTCATAAAAAATTCCACAGAGATAAAACTCAGCCTTCACTATTATGTCTTTTTGTCTTTTGAATTGCGTATACTTTTACTGTCATTTTTAAGTACTAACTCAAAATATGTTTGAACGAGCCTGCTCTTCTAGCGACGTTTCAAGGAGTAAAAATGTGAAACTGAGCAGTTTAAAGCTTTCAGAAATAAATCTATTCGCATATACAGGAATGAAGCTGGGAAACTGTGTGCTGTTGTACAGAGACAGCAAATGGTAAATAATGATAAAAGTGCTGACTTACTGTACGGTTATTACTTTAAAGTAACATTCAGCTGTAAATTTATCATAGCACAAGTCTTATGTGGAAAACTCTTCAACTGTTATTGTCTTTTGAGAAGTTGGAAATATTTTCAGTGGAATGTGAGAGACTACTTGTTATCTTTATGGCTTCTACCTGCTTTCCATGCAACATATAACACTTGCTTTGACAAGTCTTTAATTCATCTATATGTATAGTGTCTGTTTTGACAGGACATTCATGAACTATACACACACACACTGTCTTGTCAAAAGTGTGGACAAACCGAACATAATCTTTGTCTACCCTTCTCCCTGTCATGGTCAAGACAGTTGTGTTTTGACTTTTGTTAGAGATGGTCCCAGCATTGCCGGTGTAGACACAAGGGGGGGGGGGGTGTTCTTCTGTCCTTTATGATCCACAGTCTTCAGGAGGTGCATTGTTTAAAGTCATCTGGAATGTGCTTCAGGACCTTCAGGTTCAGGGGAGTAGGTTTGGTTTCAGCATTGGTAGGAACCAGATCACCCACAATATTGGTAGGCACATGTCCCTACTCAAGATCTTTTTGTATCATGTACAAAAAAGTTAAAATAGGTTCACATTGGTCATACTAACAAAAAAAAGACAATGTATAATGAATAGTTTTATCAGGTGATAAATTTTATCCAGGCTATCTAAAAATATTTTTACAACTGATTTCTGCATGACATAAATGTGGGTTTTTGAACATGGATTTTTGCAAATAAGGAGTTAAATAAACAGTAAAAAATATACATAACTAAACCAAATGTTGTGCTTCTGACTTTCAGTCACGAAATGTTATGTACTAGTGCTGACTTATGACATCTTGAAGGGTCTATTTATCTAGCTAATGGAAGGCAGACAGAACTTTCTCTTCGGTCGATAGCATCTGTTTGCAGGACACACACTTAAATGGATATCACAGCAGACTGAAAGAAGTGAACTGTGGAGAGAGAGTGACACGTTTTAGACGAGTGGTAATGAATGTAAACACAGGAGCGGTGGAGAAGAGAACACCCTCCGCAGACTGGGCAGGAGACCGTGAATCGAGCCATTCTTCAGCCTTTGTCCATCCGGCACATTATCCTTATCAGGCTCATCGCTCCAGGTTTTCTGTAAAAACAAATTGCAGTCGAGATGTTCCACTGAAATGTGAGGCGCAGGCTTTCTCTTAGAGCTGCATTTCTTTCCATTAAATGTTTTAGCCACTATGGCTTTCTATCTACTGATCTTCATTGGTTTATTTTATAGGTTAGGCCAGACTTGCTGTCTGTCTCTCTGCCAGATGCTTTGATAGCAGAAGATGAAACTGACCATATCTGCCTCTCTCTGTAGGTACAGGGATCTTGAGACACACTTAGCTGGTAGGAGATCTTGACTGTTTTCTAACTTTAGATTTTTCTTAAAGTGATCCTTCCCACTTCTCACCCAGAAAACAAAAATATGCAGAAAAGAGGAAATTAAAACTGGCCACTGGTCTGCAGCCAGAGAGATTATTCTTCAAACTTTTTAGGTCTTGAAACACACGTGAACTGCTTATGCATGACGTGTGGGTCCGTGGTTTTGCCCTCTACCCGTTTATCACGTGAATCATATGTACGAGCAACTTAACCACTTCCATTACAGCTACTCTGTGGTCTTTCGTGTCTGTGAATTAAAATTCTGTCCGCGGTGCCTGTGCTTGCTCGTGGTTTTGTATGTATATGATTTACGTTTCACGCTAAACCGTATGTAATAAAAACACATTCATAAATTTAAACGTTTCATACAACTCTTCCTGCCTAATGCATTATGAAGAGTATCAGCTGGCAGATTACAACATTAATAAATGAACCTTAACTCGTTGCGTGATTGAGCCCTGACATTGAGAGCCATGGTAATTACGGAGGATGACCCGTAAACTTCATGATGTCAGAAAGGGGGTTGCTACTTATACACACGTAAATTACGTGTTTGAGTTTCACCAGTGAAATGTGTAGCTGCATGATAGCAAGATTTGGTAACAGTAGAACAGCAAACAGTAAGAAGACAGACAGCATTAAAGTAATAATGTACGAAGAATACCTGACATTCTGCTGTTGATGCGGACACTATGAGTAATTTGGGGCTGTATGTTAAATAACAATTGGGTGTAGTACAAACATTCATCTAAATAAGTTGAGCAATTTAAAAATAACTAACATGCTAAAATTAAACCATGAAAACAGCAGCATCCAACAAGCACTAGACAGCTAGGAATTTAATTCAGCAATCTGACCATTACGAGCAGCCTGTCCTCGCACACTAAATTCAGAAAGTGTCAGGGAGTTGTCAACAATCGCTCAGGCCGACCCGTCCTGTCAGCACAAAAATGACATGGCTTCGTGCAGCGGGGGGTGCGGCGTACGCGCTGTTGGCCCAGAGTGGGTCTCCGGGGAAGTAATTTCTCATGGCCTCTTGGTAAACATAACAGGCGACGTTGCAGTGTGGCTAGACCACCTAGGGAGACGCAGTTATCGTTGACAAAGCTTCTCATTCAGAGTACAGGAGGCAGCGGGAAGGAGGTTATCCAAAATAAACCCAGTGCAAGATAGTAAAAAAATGCATGTGGATCATAAACAAATAAAAATGAGTGAGGCAGAAATATAGAGTGAAGGAAGTGAAAGTTACATGGAATTTGTAAACCGTCCTTGTTTTTTTAAATTAGTGAAGGACAATGCTGTTGGACTCGAACATGAAAGTCAGGCAAATGACTAATGAAATTAATCTAATGAAGCTGTTTTGTTTAGACCAAACAATCACTGTCTCAGGTGAGTGTAGCATGCTGTGATTTATTTCTAGGGCTTGCAGCAGAAGCACATGTCAACATGTTGTCTTGCAATAGAAGGCAATAAAGATAACTGTATATGTACACTGTATCAGGTCTGGTGTTCAGAGGTGCATGCCTCAGAGTCACCTACATTCATTAACTACACATTTTGGTTTGTTGCATGGCATTGGGTGGGACAGAGCTGGCCCAAAGAGGTTCCTGTGTCATAGGGTGTGAAGTTAGGCTGGGAATACAGCAGTTTACAGTAATATTTGCACAAAACGTACCTAAGCTTACGTACTCTCAGACCTAATCACCAGGTTTAGTCTGACCCTTCATGCTACGTAGCAACTTACTACAAAAACTAGATATGAAAGATAAAGGACAAAGTTGAATTCTATGAATACTGTTTTTATTTTTAAAAATTTCATCAGTTTATTAAAATCAAACAGTATGCATCTGTGAATAATTAAAAATCGAGATGTTACTAATTCAGCACATTTTAAGATGATGGTTACACACATTAAAAAGCACCTGCTGCTTTTTCCTCAGATTTTTAAGTGGAGCTTCGTTTTTAAATCATTTCAAGAATATCAAGGGCCTTACTTCAATATTTCCCTCTCTTCACTGTCTGACTGTGTTTTATAGCAGTAGTTCCCAACCACCCAGTCATGGACCCGTACCAGCCAGCACAGAAAGAATAACAAGCTTTTTATTATTTATTTCCAATATATTGGAAAACTATACAGGGTTATGGTTAGGGTTTCTCGTACTGATTCTGCGTTACGGTGAGTTGTGTTTATTATGCACATCATTATGCCTAATGATGTGTGTGTGCAGTGGCCAGTCCGTGAAAAATTGTCTTACATGAAACTATGAAACTGGTGTGTGGTGCAAAAAAGGTTGCACACCTCTGTTTTATAAGATGCAAATATATTTACAAAAGATTGGTGCACATGAGAAACAGTCACATCTACTCACATATGGTGGAACAGTGCAAGGTAGGGACGGAAGAAAATAAAGTTTTTTTAATTTTTTTGTTTTTGTTAATCAGAAGTTGAAACAAATCATGCACCTCTTTCTTTGGGCCTGATAGAGACCTGTGCTAAAGTCTGAGGGAACACTTATGAAGACAATTCCACAAACATCTAGGGAGCAGTCCTTCAAACTGTGGAACACCAAACAACATCACACGGTCATTAGGCCGCTCGTCTGTTTCAGCCTCTGTTCAGAGGCGTATTTCTGTACAGCTGTCTGCAAGCTCCCTGCCTCTCTCTTAGGCCTCCCCTGTCCCTCACCCTCTATCTCTCTCTCAAACTCCCCCCCCCTCTAATTTATTCATGAAAAATTAACTTGCTTTTATAATGCAGCAGTTTTAACTCAGAATGCCGTTTCTTGTGGGGCATCTGTGGAGAAAGATTATCAAGAACAGTTTATTTATATGGAATCACAAAACTGTGGATGGCCTTAAATAGAAAAATATTTCCATATTCTGTACTTCACATTACAACATTAAATGCATTTGTTTCTGTTATGTTGTTTAAAATAAATACATAATAATATTTTTTACATAATGAAAACATTTGTGTAAGCCATGCATTTGCAAACCAAAACAATATTTTATATAATTATTGTGCTACATGCCAGCAATATAAGCATATAATCTTTGACAAAAAAAACAAATGTACACAATTAAGGGCTGCAAAATTAAAAGAACATGTATTTTCATTCCCTGTTTGTACATTTTCATGACAACAAGCCCACCTCAACAATGCATCGATGATCTGAATACTGAATTTCTTCAGCTGTCAATCAAAGGTGGATGCGAGACTGTTTTTTTCCTTTGTTTATTTGAAATATTAATATAGGTTATCCTTGTGAGATGCAAAAACGTGGACTGGGGCACTTGCTGGTTCCAGAAGCAAGGCCACAGTTTGACAAGCCGAGCAAAAAGCAATAAATAAATTATAAGCTAAAGAGGGGAGGTTTTGAAGCACTGCAAAAAATAAAAAATAAAATAAAACCACAATCATACTGTATGGCTCATCAGCACTCGCTGAACAACCAACAAGTAATTAAACAATAAAAGCATAAAAAACAGAATTTAAGCACAGTGATCTAGCTGGTGGCACTGCCACCCCACACCTTAGGGCCTGGTGGCACTGCCACCCCACACCTTAGGGCTTGTGGGTTTCTATGTACCCTTGGCACAGTGACTGAGCTGGTGGCACTGCCAGTCATCACTACCTCTCCATGTTTTATTTCATTTTCTCTACATGCTTCTCCCTCCTACAGTCTATAAACATGTGGTTTAGACAAACTGGGCTGTAGTGCACTTGCTTTGTTGCATTAGCAGCCATGTGTTTTCTGAGATGGGTGCTGGACATTGTGAAACAGGTTGTGAAAAAACCTCAATGTACATCTAAAAAAACCATATTGCTCAGCTAAATATTTACAGAATATGAACTTTAAACATTTAATACCTGTGTGAAATATATTCTCATGTACAATCTGTTTGTAAATATATAGTGTGGAGATTGTCTTTTTTACTCTCATATTTTTATTTTGTATTATTTCTCCTCACCACTTTGTTAATACTTTGCAGCTGTAACACTGTGAATTTCCCCATTGTGGGACTAATAAAGGATTATCTTATTTTATCTTATCTCAGATACCTCACTTTAGAGTGTAGATTAACTGCTTGTCTCATCTACATGGAACAATTAACTCCAAACCTCACAACATTTAAACACAGAACAACAGTTAACATAATAAAAAGATAATAAGTAGTGTAGCACAGATGTCTTATTTTGCCATTGACTGTATAGAGTGTAATTACATAAACCCCAAAGGTTACAAAATAATCATACTCCTGCTCCTACAGGTAAATGCTGTGTGTTGAACATGCAGAACATCCCCAAACAGGTTGTGTGTGTCATTCACTTTGAGCATGAAACAATGGTACGTCCAGCAGGAGGTCACGGAGTGTACAGAGTTATCAGAAATACAGTATGTAGAAGTATATGGTACAACTGGTCAGGGGATGTAATGAAACTGGTTCCCTGTTACACATTAAGGGTTGAAGTGGTCTTCATAAGGTTTGTGTGAATCTGCTCTCCCCTGGTGAAGATATGATTTAACCCGAGAAGACATGAAGATGACTGAAGCGCTGATGAATTGAGTTTCTGTGTGTGCCTCAATCTTTTGTGATTTGGTCTGAACCGAACATGGGATGTTATGGAGTGTGAACATGTTCAAAGTAAGGTTACCGAGGCATGCTGTATATCATGACGTGTGGCCCGGATAACATTTGGTGCATGAAGGAAACATTCTTACAAGCATAAACTTGTCCTTAAAGTATAGAAGGAACAAATGTCCCATGTGGTGGTAGAGTGTTCTGGCCTGTTAACTATTACAAGTTGATAATGTTATTTTGACAGGTCTTCAGCCTGTTAAATCAGGATTATAATGACACTTCTGACTTATGGGAATTCAGTGTACATTTTCAAAACATGTCAATCACACACGTTTGCATTTCTCCTTCACGCTTCCTGAGTTCTGAGTTCTCAATTAATTACTTATTGACGGACCCAACGATTGTGACACGTGTTTCCACCTCAGACCTCAAGCCACCAGCATCTTCAGAGAGTGTCTGAGGAGGGCACTGCAGCATAAAGAATACTCAGGAACTCCTTTCCACCTGGCTGGCTTTGTCCAGGGCATTGAAGAACTGGGTGTCACACATGGACACCATGCATAACAGGAGCACAGGAAAATAACGTCACCTCTGTAAAATACACTACATCACCTCTCAGTGAAAACAGAAATCAATAACAATAATTAAAATTCCACTGATACATATAATTGTATGCAAATTTAGATTTTTTTTTTGAGAGTGCTGCAAACAGTATTGTCATACATACAGAGGTTACACTTAAGTGTTGTCAAAATATTTTACAAAAATTCCGCCAATGTTTAAAAACAACCATGTGATTAGTCTGTTTGAATTACTCAGAAAATTAAGAGCAGACATTGAAGCACTCAGGTTATGTAAAATGTGCCCTGGGTATCCTCTGAAGTGTACATGAACTCAAACCAATCACGTCTGAAAGACAGCGTGCTGAATCAGTGAAGTAAATCTGGCACAGAGGGGATGTTGTTATGCAGGTAAATTTGTACAGAATTTTGAGTGTGAATTACATGGAAACTTTGCCAACATTCCTAATTCCTAAACACCCCAACAGAAGCCAGTAATTCTGGACTTCTCCCACCAATCACATGCATCTTTTGTAAACAAAAACACTCCCTGTGCATGTGAATGTTTTCCAAATATCTCCAGGGTAGTAATATGTATGTTTTGAATAAATCAATAAATAAATGAATAAATGAAAACTTTTGCAGAGTTTCAAGAAACTCAAAGACCTGAATTAAGTTGATTGACACATGGTACTCTCAAACTTGTTTAATCTTCATCTTCATGGAGATGTGTTTTCAGCCAGGCAGTCTAAAGCTAAATCAAAAGTAGTTTTTCATTGATTAACAACATGACTTCACTTAGAGTGACAGGCTTTGTATTTTTTCTTTTACAGAACTAATGAAGAGTATAGTGTGCTTCAAGATTATGACTCAGTGGGGATGAACTATGATTACCTCATTATATAATTCCATTGAAAATATGACCTGTACTAAGGTGTTTTACTGCATCTAGCTGTATCATTATAAATCCGGTGTCCTGCAAGTGATGTGAAAATATTTCCCTGAAATTATAATTACTAAATACAGTTGTCTCACTGTGATTTTCTTTATACTACAACTGGTAATTGAAAAGGAAATTAACCCCATGAATTAACAATTAAGGGTATATATTAAAGTCCCTCTCAACATCCCACTGAAGATTAACGCTGAACAATAGCTTAAACTGTATTTAAAGTATCTGCATTTTGTGGAATAAATGTAATGTGGCTTGTTTCACTGTGATATAAAAATTGTTGTTTCTTCCTCCAATGCCACAATCTAGGTCATGTAATGGTTTCTGTGCCTTGAGAATTGGTCAACATGTGTCTACACATTTTTTCAAACTTCCTGGAGTCATTTTAATTCATATTTTAAGTAGAAATGCTGTCTGATTCATTCTTCACTTAACACACTTGTTACAAAATTGCATATTATGTATTTTAGCGCCTTTTGTCTGAATGTGAACAATATAAAATAGAAATCTGTCATTTTCCTACACAGTTGGAAGCTCATTTCAGTGAAATTTCACTCAAGGCTGGTCATCTTTTAAACAGGGTCGAGCTTAAAAATAAACACAGGTCCAGTACCAGTTGGTGTCACTGCTGTGTAAACACGCGGTGCCCTATAATTACACCCCAGCTTCCGTCATTACTGATCTCCTGGAACTGCAGACATGCCATGGACCTCACTAAACAATCCATTTCCTACACGCTTTCCTACAGAATAATTACACTCTGTTTATTTAATGCATATTTCCTGTCTTCTGTTTACATATTTTTAAGTTACCCACAGGGACTGTAGAAAAAGATTGTGAATATGCAGTGTTCACTGAAATTAACCACATTTGACAATAACTTACCCACTACTCTTGTGTGAATGTGTGATTTTTGATGAAAGTTGTCATATATGAAGACTCTTTGTTCTAAAGTCATATACAAATACATAAAATAAAAGCTCTCGGAAATTCCTACCTCACCCGGATATGTCATTTAACTTATAAAATTATAAAATGCATTAGGAAGGTCTGTAAAAATCCACATGAAACTTCAAGGCCAAAGATCTGAGCACCAGTCTAATGGGAAAGGTCTGATT
Source organism: Chitala chitala (assembly GCA_025773905.1). Taxonomy (NCBI): domain Eukaryota; kingdom Metazoa; phylum Chordata; class Actinopteri; order Osteoglossiformes; family Notopteridae; genus Chitala; species Chitala chitala. Next base: position 4,091 of record JABJVR010049178.1, on the reverse strand, counting down.
GGAAAAGCACTCAAGAAGCAATGTCTGAAATCACAATAAATTCACATCTGGCCCATTATCTCAAACTGACTAACAATAAGGCCTGTGGAGCAGTGAGAGGCTGAGCCCACATATGTGAAATGCCACATTCAGCTCCAGGTAGATCAGTTACAGGAGCAAAACACTCATGTTTAGATTTTGGTGACAGTTACCACACATATCTGAACATTAAACAAACATTTTTCTGAGCAATGGCGTTTGCCACCCTACAAACACATGTGGTCACTTCTCATCTTCATTTGTCATACACTGAAGAAGAAAGACATCTTGGCAAATACAGCAAATCTTTCACACATGGTTGTTTGTGGTTTTATGCAATCCTGGTTATCAGAGTTTAGAGAAGAAGAAGTTTCATTGTTTCATTGTCACTAAGTACATTGTAACAGCACATGTAGTTACAACAAAGCTGTTTCTCCTCATTTAACCCACCCTCTGGGGGAGCAGTGGGCCGCTGTCGTTCAGCACCCAGGGGGCTGGTGCTGTGTGTCTCGCTCAAGGACACACCTGGTGGCTGGGGTACGATTCGACGGAGGAGACACCCACATCTCAGCTGGAGGTTCTACCCATTGAGCCACTTGTCACCATTAAACAGCATGAATAATTTGGAAATATCTAAGACTTTTCTCGTACATTTTCACATGAATAATGAAGTGTACAAACAGACAGACTGCATGTCCAACAACAAACTCTTACTATTTGCAGGTATTGTAAAAAAATCTATTTTTCATGAATTTCATAGGAACATTTCTATGCATGTAACATCAGATTATCTAAAAGTGTAGCTCAACTCATGAGCAGGGATGGATTAATGTCAAAATTCAACCACAAACTGAATGTGTTAAGAATATGTACTGTTTTGAGATTGGTTTTATAGATCAGTTATATTCATTTTGATTAAATTAAATTAAAAACATCTGCATGTATGTTCTTGTTATTGGGACTTCCTGCTGCTAAAACAGCCCACATCTTGCTTGTAAAATCAGTATTACTGCATTTGTTGACTGTTCAGTTGCTGTCTGCTAATGTTCATGTCAGTGGGAGTCTGGGTATATCTTGCATGGGACACTAATGTCTATCAAGATAAATGGGATACTGGACTCTCGTCACTTATTTTGAGTCAAATATCAGTTGGGGTGGTATTTTCTGAGTGCAGAAAAAAGTAAAAAATTCCCTATATATATATATATATATATATACACAGACCCTGTTCAGGACAGTGATTCAAATAGTTAATTAGAAATTATGTTTGTCCCAACCTCAACCAAGCTGTTGAATCAAAACTCAAACACTTATGCACAGAATTCAGATACGAATTCCTCACACTAGGCATGTGTAACAAACAATTAACAATACCATATGATCAAAAAATACAGTTAATTGTTTGTTTATGGTATTCTTAAATGTGTCTTATATGCTGTGTAATGTTTCATGGGTTGTGTGTTTCCTTCTGCCTGAATGTAATGCAAGAAACTGTAACATAATGCCCAAGTCACATTTCCCTTCAGGGACAGTAAGGTTTACCTTAACCTTACCCTGCAGAGTCACCAGGCCACACGTGGTCAAATCACACACATATATTAGGCGGAACTATGACAAAATGTGTACGCTGGCGTTTGTGCATAATAACCAAAGACGCCATTATAATGAAGCAGATTAAAACCCAATAACGTTGTTTCACGTCACCTGCTGAGTGTTCAGTTTCAGGAACGTGCAACACGTACGCGCTTCTTATTAATTAATTGCACACCCGTGGGCCGCGTTTCCACATCATCTAACACATCCCTCTGCTAAATATGACTCTAACGGAGATAAAGGAAACATAATTTTACCGAAACACATTATGAATTAAATGCAAGAACAATATATTCTTCATGAGTTTTAGAAAGGCTTTTGCTGTGTAAGATAATTTATGTGAATGTTTTCCCATTTTTGTTTTAACCAGCCATCATGCTATAAAGCTCATCTTCTCCCTGGTCCTCTTCAATTTCAGATGGGCTGTGTACAGTCAGATGGGCTGTGTACAGTTAGGGCTGTGTACAGTTAGGGCTGTGTACAGTCAGATGGACTGTGTACAGTTAGGGCTGTGTACAGCCAGATGGGCTGTGTACAGTTAGGGCTGTGTACAGTCAGATGGACTGTGTACAGTCAGATGGGCTGTGTAGAGTTACGGCTGTGTACAGTCAGATGGGCTGTGTACAGTTAGGGCTGTGTACAGTCAGATGGGCTGTGTACAGTCAGATGGGCT